>CAIGRF010162764.1:4127-22868 GCA_903798235.1 Fraxinus ornus
ATGAAATCACCAATTCCAATCGAGTTCCTTCGTAGCTTCACCAAGAACTTTAGTTCCTCATGTGTTTCTTGAGCCAAAATCAATGGAAGAATGAGGCGTTCTGAAATGTTTTGGGGTCTTTTAGGGTTGAGAAATCGTGCCACAATAAGTTACTATAAGTGTTTGAGTTGTAGAAGGAAACTTGAAAATTCGAACTTTCTTTATAACTATGCGACTGCATGGTATAAAGCCTTGTGATTGCAAGGAACAAATATCTCAGCCCTTTTACTTCGCTGAAAATGGCCATGCGGTCGCATGGTATAAATCCTTGCGGCCGCATGGTTAAAATGTTTTTCTGCCGGACAGTTTTCAGGATTTTGGTCGTATCTTCCAGTCCCGATATCTGAGTGAGGTGATTCAAGATGCTTTAGAAAGCTGACTCAAAGGGCTACAAATTTACCTAAGATATCATTATCCAATTTGATCTTTTACCATGTAAAAAATAGGTCTCAACATGAGGTTGAAATTGGTACACAACTTTTTTCGATTGGAAATTGATGTGTGATCATACTATGATTGTATTTCATCCTTTTGACTTCTTTCTTCATCCGGTTGATCTCTAATACCCTCAATCTTCACTCAATCACCCATCACATCTACGGATTATTTGTAACTTGGTCCCTGAACTTCCATTTCCCTCCATTTTGGCCATTTTTCACTTGGTTCTCCTTATTTCTGCTACATTCGTCTCTTTGTCTTGCAAAATGTAAATTATATAGAATTAAGCTATATTCTAACATATTAATAAACAATTTTCCATGTTTTGATAGTACGATAAGTGTGTAAAAATGCACTTATCACTTCACTTAGAAATATACGAAAAATGAGATATATCAGAGCAGTAGGAAGGGATCAATCTGCGAGTTTTAAACCCTAGAAACTATTGTCCCACTATGTAGAAGATAAGGATGAGGGACCATCTAGGTCTTATTAGTTAGATGATAACGATGACAACCTTTCATTCTCCCAAGAAATCAGGGATGCCTATGTTCCTCCCATTTTCATATTCTTCAAAATGCATAAATATGGAGCAAGAGGTGATTCAGAAGATAACCCCATCACCTATAAAATCTAGATGTGCTTGTGGGAAGCTTCCTAACCTTAAAATGAATACTTTCCACCTAAATCTCATTGGAAAAACAAAGAGGTGGTATAATAAGCTCCATCTCAAAAGCATTAGGAGTTGGCCGGATCTAAAAAGGTTCATCACCTTCTTTGTGTCTTAAAGACTAGGAATAACTCCAATCCAAAGCTTCTACGACATGCGGTAGGCATTTGACGAGTCATTAAAAAACTACTTGACCCGCTTTATTGATGAAATGATCTAGTGCAAAGAATACTCCAATGCAGAGGCCTTCTATGCCCTAAATGAGGGCTCAACATTAACACTCTATTTTTGGAGGGATGTTCGCACCAATTACCTATGATCAGTTGGTGAAACCGAAGAAAGATTGGATTGTCGATAAAGAGATGATTGACTACAAAAATCATGATAATTCATAGATAAAGATAGAGGCCTAACTTCTCACTTAGTAAACCATTAATGACTTCAGCAAGGACAAGGACACATCACATCCACCTTGAGTTTAGCCTATGTCGCTAGGATACTAAATGCCTTACGACTTCCTACTTATGATAAGACTTGTTCAAATGGCTACGAACATCAAGTAATCAATCCTTAACAATTGGCTTACTAGAAGACTAGGGATAATAGGCTCTTAAGGACCACTAACTGCAAGTTCTACCGAGCCTATGGCCATAGCACTAACGACTCTCATGATAAAACACCACTAAAAAGAGCAATTACGTGGTCCTAGAAGATAAGATCGTCGCTAACGAAGGAATCTACCCTGCTAAGATAATTTGTGTAGCTCCAGCAATAAGAGGCAAGGCAACCCTATAGAGATAACCTCCTTAAAAAAGATAAGACGTGAAAGGAGAGCTAAAGTGAATATTGTAAACATCGATGCTATATCACCTTAACTAAAGAAGATGTCGTGAAGAGCACTACTCCTACTATAATGCCTTAGTAGTGAGGGTGATATTAGCTCATATTGGGCTAATTGAATATTGGTAAACAATTGGAGATCCATTAACATCATCTTCAGAGCTACATTTGACAATATGCAAGTTGAATACCAAATCATCCCTATGTACAACCCACTATTTTTGTTCATAGGATAACATCATCCCCAGAAGGTAAAATCTTTCTCATCGTTAAAATGGGAAATGAGCCCCAAGTAACATGATACTACATAGAGTTCTTGGTAGTAAACAATATATCTACATGTCATGGAGTGTTATGAAGATAGGCCCTAAAAGGACTATGGTAGTCACCTCCATACATCACATATGCATGAAATTCTCCATTGATCATAGCATTGCCGCCATTAGAGGCAACTAGACTAAAGTCGAGGAATGCTGCATGAACTCCCTATGAAAAGAAGTTATCCGTGAGGTCAACATGGTGATAGTTGACACAAAAATGATTGAACGCCCTAAAGAAAGGGTAATTTTTATTGAATTGGACCTTTGCATTACAACAATGAAGAGCACAAGTTACTTAACTCCATGGATGCTTATTTAGGTTATAATCAATTCCTCATGTACATAACAGATGATGAACACACATCCTGCATAACTGATAGAGACTTAAACTTATGTAAGGTGATAGCTTTCTGGCTGAAAATTTCAGATTTACCTCTTATAAGCTAGTAAACAGATATTAATTGAACTGACTAGCATAACATTAGAAGTGCATGTCGACAACATTCTAGTAAAGAGCCTCAAGACCAACAATCACATCATTCACTTATATAAACTTTCCAAGTTTAGAGAAGGTACAAGATGAGATTAAATTTCGTTAAGTGTACATTCGGCATAGCCTCTGAAACATTTCTAGGTTACATAGTTAACTAAAGAGGCATTGAGGCCAATCCTAAAAAAATAAATTCCTTAGTGAAAATGCGTGCGCCTCAAAAACCAAAGAGATACATAGTCTCATTGGTTGATAGTAGCCCAACGTCGTTTCGTATGTAAATCCATCGATAAATGATTTCCTTCTTCAAGATTTTCAAAGGAGAGAATAGGTTATAGTAGATGGAAGAGTGTGAAGAGAGCTTCCAGACACTAAAGATGCAAATCGACAAGACCCATTCCTCTTTAAACCCAAGGCTGAAAAAGCCTTACTGTTATATTTGTCCATTTTAGAATAGTCCATCAACTTTGCGCATGCAAGAGAATAAGGCAACCAACAATTGGATGTCTACTATGTGAGAAAGGCACTTCTACAAGCAGACACTAGCTACCCTAATGTGGAGAAGCCCGGCCTATCTTTCTAGTCACCACTTCTAGAAAGTTGAGTCCTTATTTCTAGGCCCACAACATTCATGTGCTTGTAAACTTTTCACTTAAGCAGGTGCTTCAAAAGCTAAATGCCTTGGGTAGATTGATGAAATGGGCTATAGAGCCGAGTCGATTCAAATGTTCTTCAAGTCGAGGACCACCTTCAAAGGGCAAGCCCTTGTTGACTTTGTAGCTAAATTCTACAATGTCTATATATACATACTACTATTGAACCCGTTGAGTTCCCTAACTTGGCACCTCTTCATTGATGGATCATTAAAGGAGGCGAGCTCCAGGGTAGGAGTTGTTCTAAAAAGTCTAGAAGGACACAAACTCAATTGTTCAATGAGATTTGGATTCAAAGCCCATAACAATGTAGTCGAATTTGAAGCCCTTCTATCTAGAATCAAACTATCCCATAAAATGTAAATAAAGAAGATACTTGCCTTGTAAAAAATGACTCCAAATTGGTGGTGAGCTAGTTAATGGTAACTTTACCACAAGAGAGAATAACACGATAGTTTATCTTAAACTAGTGATGGAATTTCTCCCATACTTAAAGAAATTTTGCATAACGTAGATCCCACACCTTGAGAACACCCATGCTGCTGCATTATCCAAGTTGGATAGCTACAAAGATTCCGAGCGGTTGAAGATAATGCCCATTAAGTACATTTAGAGACCATCCATAAGCGAAAGTGCCTAAATGATGAAGGTAGAAGATACACCATCATCGATAAAGATAATTATAGCCTTTTTTTAAGGACTAAATCCTTCTCGAGTATAAGAAAGAAGCCCGCAAGCTTAGGCAAATAGAAGCACACTTCATACTCTAATGCCAACGCTTGAAAAGAAAGCCCTTTATTTTTTACGAAAATGTAACAATGCTAACGCTTTACCACCATTCAAAGATAGCCCTCATTGGAGCTCATTGTAGTAACAAGTCCCTGCCCCTTTATCAAATAAATAATTGACATCATTGGACACCTACTAAAGGAGAGAGGCAGTGCATGTCACGCGATTGTTGAAATCGACTAATTCACTTTATGACCCATAGGGTAAACCTTTGGCTAAGGTTACAGAAGCCAACAGTTCCAACTAGAAGGCCCTATTGTATCAGAGAAGAACTAGGCCCATCACTTACAAAATTGAAAGCATAGATGGAAAGGAACAACCTCATCCATGAAATATAGAACACTCAAGAAGTATTATCAATGAGTTTCTTCTTAGCCAGACAAATTACCCAACTTCTGCAATGTGTTTCTTATGAACGAAAATTACTTCTTTAGCATATGCTTATTGTTCATTCACTGTAGTAAAAGAGGTAAGCTATTTTTCTCAAGGTGGCCTTGCCTTCAAACCCTATATGAACCGATGCCTTCAATTCCTTATAGTGGAAGGCACTCCAACATGCAGATGTTCTAGTTTTGTTGCTTCGGTAAGAAAGTTAAGCTATTTTTTTTTCTAAAGGAGATTTGACTCCAAATGTTGTGCAAGCAGACCTCATCTCCCTTTGTAGTTTTAAACTCTACTGTGCATCAACTTATTTGCTTCTGCAGAAGAGGTAATTTATTTTTCTCAAAGATGACTTACCTCCAAAACCTATATGAACGAAGCTATAAATTTCTTGAAGTGGGATGCTTTCTACTGTGCATAACATTTTATTCTTGTCACATCGACAGTAGGTGTAAGCTAACATTCACAAATGAGAATTGCTCTCGAATCCTGCTGAGCCAACCTTACCATCCTCGGCAACAGCAAGCACGTCGCCATCCAGAATGCACTACCTTTTCACTTCTACACGAGAGGTTGAAGGATTTTGATCAAACAAGAGGAGAAGAAAAACAGAGGTTTTCATTACACTTTCAATGGTTTTTACACGGTTGAATATATAGCAATGATTTGATACAAACAAAAGAACTTTCTATCAACAACCATACTACCTACTACCACTAAGCCATACTTGACAATACTTTAACTTGTAGTAGGTTCAAACTAGCCTTACTTTACATCATTAGATGAGTTAGACATAAATCAAAAACATGTGACTAAATGGCAACCAAAAACAATTGTTAAGTGACAACAAAAGTGTCACACACGGCCAACTTCGACAGAGGTAAGCTATTTTTCCCCAAGGAAACTTGCCTCCAAATCCTTCATAATTCGAAGCACATAACCCTTGCCACGACAAAAACTTCTCCATACAAAGCACCTTTAATCAAATTTCTTTAAGTCAAACAAATAAGGATACCTTAATTAAAGGTGCCTCATTAAAGACATCATTAAGCTAAGTGTTTACAAAAGCATTAGCTTTATCAATTATTAATGACTGTCTCTGAAGCTTAGTAAGCAATCTTTGTCAAGGCACCAACACTTGATTATTAACTTGAAAAAAGTATAAGTGTTGCTTTTTTTAAGTGTACGATATCGTAACAAGTAATATAGTGAACCTTTGAGTCTGGATTATTGTTTCCGCGAGAACTATACTTTAGTCTTAATTTAATTTTCTCAACTCCTATTTGATAAAAGATAAATAAATATTTATGATGATTGTGATTATTTGACTAACTACTTTTAACAAATTAAAAATATAAAATGAATGCAAACAACGGATAATTGGAGAAACAAATATATGATGAATATTAGGGCAAAACAATTTCATCTATTGATCACCTTTATTCGTAATTTAAGATTTATAACATAATGTAGTGTTCAATCGAATTCTTCTATTGTATTCAATTTACCCCTCTCGAGTTCTCATTGAGGCTATTTAACTAACTCAATTCCATATATCTATGTGAATCAATTTAATTAAACGAAACACTGGTTCTAAGAATTCAAATTATGATCGCAATAATTAATATAAGTATCTCTACACGTTATACTAATTTACTGGATTTTATTATATGGTTTAAATCTCAAACTCACCTCTCGATTCTTAAGAGACCACTTAATCATTAAATTATTGATCAGATAATTTAATGCATTAAACTCATAATAAAACCAACGCATATAGAAATAAATCACATAAATCTTAAATATAAAAATAAAGGATCACAAGTCGACTACATTGTTTTCCCTAATATAAAAATTATTTATTCATACTGGAAGAATAAAAACGAGAAAAAGTGGAAAGATATCACCAAAATTGACGAAACGTGAAAATTTCTGATATTTGCAGTTTCTTTTCATTTTCCTCTTTCTTCTTACTTTCTCCGCGTTTTTTTTCTCATGTTGACTTTTCTTTCTCCTTTTCTTCTTTTCTCCCTCTCTCCTCTTTTTTTTTCTTTCTTTTCTGTTGATTTTCTCGGCCACCGCAGTTCCTCTTTTTTCTGTTCGTCTCACTTTTTCCTTCTCTATTTTTCTTTGTGCGTATATATATTGAGGCTCATTTAACTCCAGTTTATTTAATATATTATTTCTCTCCAATGTCTTCTTCTTTGAATTTTGTCACTTTTCGCAACTTTTGCATTCTTTTCTCCAATTATTCATTAAACATTAAGTTTTACCTACAAAACACAATATTATATAAATTAGGTAAAATTTAATCCAAAAGAAAATAAAATATAATGATTTAGGGCAAAAATTAAGTGTACAAAATACACTTATCAACAAGTTGAAGTACATTATTATTCATCTTATTATTCATCAATGGAGGAAGTGTCCTGTGATCGTATTGTCATTATTCGTCAATAGGCAAAATCCTTAATAATTCCGAAGTGTTTAACTTAGTTGAGTGTTGTTACTTCAAGCCAGACAATTGAAGCGATCAATTGCTTCTTCAGTTGAAGTGATCATTTAGTTAATCTGTTGAAGTGAACAGTTACTTGGTGATTAAAGCGATTAATTACTCGTTATGTGATGAAGAGATAAGTTATTGTAGAGTTCAAAGCTACAATACTTATATAATGTTAAAAGTGTAATGAACAAAGATGAGGCAAATGTTTAGAAAAATGCTTCATTCATAAATGAGAGATTTACAATGGAGGCAGAAGCCATAAAAATTACAAAATGAGAAAGGAAAAGACTTCTTAAACTTGAGGATCAATAGGAGGATCCTGAAGGTTAGCTGAAGGGTCCACTGGGTCCGCCTCATCGTCAACCCGAGTGGAACCCTCACAAAATCGAGAAACTCTACCTTTAAGGAACTAATGTAAAATTTAGGAAATAGTTACCGAGTACGGTTCAACAATTCTTCATAAACATACTTCTTCCCGTAATTGAGAAAGTAGTCATAGTCCTCTGTAGGGTAAAAATTTTTAATATGACTTTTTACTACATCTTCCCTAGCCATCTACAGTTGACGCCTCAGAATTTGACCTTCTTCTTCGTACCCCCACCACAAATATTCAACTCTCATTTTTCTTGATTAGCTACTTCCAGGGCCTTGGTCACTATCTTTTGATGATTATTGGAGACTTCCATTCTCTTTGTCAAAACATTAACTTAAATTGAGATTCGTAAAATTCTTTCTTGAAATTATTTATTGAGGAAATTACACTAAATGTTAATTTTTGATTTTGCATTTTCAAAATTGTCACTTTTTAAAAATGTTTGCAAAATTATCATTTTTAGAAATTTTTGCCCCTTTAGAGAATTTAAATACATTACACATCTTTGAGTTGACAACATAAAAAGTACAAAAAGTGAAAAAAAAAATCCAACAATCAATCACTTCACAATGGTACTTAAAAATCTACCTTCCATTAATACCAAATATCATTATTATAAAATCTCATTCAATCCTTGAATCTTCATTTCTTCAACTTCATCAATCGATTCATCCCTAGATTGAATTGAAATTGCAATTCTTATGTACCTCAAATCTTCTCTCATCATCTCTCCAGGAAACCCGAATGATTGCATGGAGGTTGGTTTTTTTCTTGCTAGTTTAGTAATTTATATTTAGTGATTTCTCAAGTCGAATATGCTATTACCATTTTTCAAGGTTGTTTATTACCATCTTTCAAGGTTAGGCACGTGTATTAGATCTTCTCTATTCCCTTAATCTATTGTGAATTCTCGACTTTTTTTTTTTTTTTTTAATTAAGGATTGTTCAAGTTAGTGATAAAAATATTAATGCTGCAAAATTTTATAAATCCTTTCACTTCTAGTTTGATTTTGATTATTAATGAATTGGTATTCTGGTTTCTGCCATGGATTTGGGTTTTTTTGTTTCTTCTTCACATTTGTGCTTTCCTCGGTAATGATACAAAATGCAAATAATGAATACGATCATTTTGAGATTTTTTTTTATATGAATTTGACTTGTCTTGGGTAATGAGGACGAAGTTTATAGCTAATGGAATGGATCTGGAATCATGTATCAAATAGACACTTATTCGAATGTATAAAAATGAAATCATAATTTGTATGATTAAGTCATGCATGTGTGCTATGTAGAAGTAATTTCTCGACATTTAACTTTTGTAGAGAAATGTCATCGCCGTAAACTGTAGTTCCCGACAATTCACCGTAGCAATTCTCTACATATGGGAGAATCTTGACAAATGAACTGTCAAGACCCGAAAGTTCTTCTCAGTTTTTCTCGATACATGACAGTTCCACATGTTGATGTTGGTTCATCCGAACGTAATATGTGCATTTCGCATTAACATGTACGAAATATTGTGCACCACAATTTTTCATTTGTTTACGTGCAGTTGTAATATATTGTTTTTTGTGTTCTGATTTGCGTACTATTGTTGATATTCGCTTTATTTTCTTATATGATGTTCGTATTATTTCGTTAAATTATGTTTCGTAATTTGTTGTTGTACCTTGGCATCAACATGTACCACATACCACGATCTGATTTTTTTTTTCATTTTCTTCTTGTTGCTTGCAGAAGAGATGGATTTCGAATTTCTGGTTCTAAAAAATGCATAGTTACGAGCCCGTATTTCGCAGCGAAGCAACCTGAAGTACGTAAAAAGAGTCATGGACCATTTGGATGAGCTGCAGCGCCAAGACTTTCGTAACTCATGCCTCGGGTTCCTTGCCGAGGTTGCAGATATCCCATTCAATATGTATTAAAATTAATAATTCAATACATTTGTAGATCTCCAATTGGATCTTTACACAGATAAACATTGTTGGAAAACATTCATGTATAATTGTCACGTTAGTTGCTTAAATTTCACGTAACGTAAACTTGGGAATTATATGGTTGTATACAAATGAATAAGTGCCAAGTTCTTTTGTATTCACTTTTGTCAATGATGATTTTGGTAACAGTCTTTACCAAAGAGTCAGCAACAACGTGTCCCTTATGCCTCGTATGTGCAGTTACAGGTTGTAGTCTGTGCCAACTGTCGAGAACGATAGAAACAATATGTCGGGAACGATAGATGAACTGTCAGGTTGTCATGCAGTATTATGTCAATGAATCCGTATTTTAGTTATGAATGTAAACATGTCTACTACTGTCTGCAAACGATAATGGATTTTGAATGATAATGCAAGTTGGAAATAATAATGCAAGTTCAAAACGATAATATGAGGACAGAACGAGCAATAACGTCTGTAAACGATAATAAAAAGAAAACGATAACATAACTTCAGATTGTATAACGTCAATGGGGAACATTTAACATACTACTTCAACAACTTCCGAAGATAAAGCTTGTTTACATCGGCTATGTTATAGTGGGGTGCGAACTTGTCCAGTTATGACCAATTCTATTGTAGCAAGTGCATTTCTTGAGTCGTGTGGTAGACATGATCTGGATCGCTTACATTGTGTGGGTGGTCTATTCAAGTTCGGGACTTTGAACTTCAATTCAATTTGAGTGCAGGGATCAAAAATACCAAGTTTGTCCTTAAATCGTAGCACGAGTCCGGTTAGGGTAATACTTGTTGGCACTAAAATGAAAGTGGTTTTGTCATCTCTCCACTTCCATTCGTCATCCACATGAACAAAATGTCCCCCATACAACACGATGAATCTCAAATGATTACTAATACCTGAAATGTTGGGATTGAAACGGTAAGAATTCCGCACAATAAATATGTCTATATTTAATAATATGAATGTGGAACTTTCGAATATTGAAATGAATGGAGTAGCAGAAGGTGAAATCAATGAAGTATCAACAGTTTTCAGTGTCGAACTCGACACTTAAATTGTCTATCCCAACAGTTCAGAAATATCGGGTTCGACAGTTCAGATGTCTAAACCGACTGTTTCAACTGAACTATTCGACAGATGAACTGTAGGAACTGTCGGGAAACTTGAAAACATGTATTTGGTACATTTGAACAAATTATTGAAAACATTAATGGTATAATCAATTATCAACTACAACATGAAAATATTTTCCTATTAATAAATAAATCAATACTTCATTAAATATGGAATCCTTCATTTTTGTACAGGATATTGATATTTTTATCCTTCAAAAATATTTCAAAATCCAAACAAATCAATGAATAATAGTTTCAGAAATTTCTCTCATTACATTTGACCATATTGTATTTAACATCTAAAAAATAGTAATCTATAAAGATAAAATTATAAACAATTTGTAATGGCTAACATCTCAAAATAGATGATGAATTCAATAGTAATGTGTTCTTGATCAAGGAATGAAGAAGATGGAAAAGAAGTTAGGGTTTGTTAATGGGAAGAGATGCATGGTTATGTTAATATTTCAATTTTTTTTTTACAAAATTCATAGTACTCAATATAATATACATATAAACAATTTTTATAATATTTAAATTAAATCATCACATCATAATATTAATTACATTCAAATCAAATATTAAATGCTTCTAAAAAGGTGTTATTAAGGGTAATTTGGACATTTTGCATAAAAAAAGTGACATTTTTTCTCACAAAATGTGAAAATGACAAATTTTTTTGAATTTTCAAATTTAGTGACGTTTATGAAAAGTTTTCCTATTTATTTTAGCCATGAAGGTTTCCAACATAACCTCAGCCTCTACCAGCATCAATTTGGTAGCTCCTGACTCAGATTTTGCTTTCTTGGCCTCTTTCTTAACTTTCATAGTCTTTTCCATGAACTCTCTACTTTTCTATGGAAATCTTTTAGAAGATCTTGAGAACCTATGGAAACCCTAAAGTCCATGCCATTTGAGCGTTGCTGACCTCCTGGTCCTCAACGTTGCAGGAGGTGATATGATTTTGCTAGTATCCCACACTTCACTAGGTAGCATCTTATCGACTTCAAGGACAAGATCATCCAAGTGACCGCAAAAGAAGTTTTTGAGCCTTGTCTTCTGGCCTCTATTTGGCTGACCTTTTTCTCCACTTTGTCAGCCTTCAGGGATGACCTCAACTTTGTTCTCTTTAATTGATGTGACTGGGAGGCCAATAGACAAAATCGAAGTTTGTGGAGGATGTGGCAAATGGGCAATGGTTGGAATTGATGATTCCAAGGCCAAGGTGCCTTATGGAGTCTTTCTTTTCTTAGGCTATTGCCATTGGGGCCTTTCTTTTTCTAAAGGTTGGTACTTTTTTCGAGGTTGACTCAAAGCACTTCGATTTATAAGGCAAGATGAGTTACGGGCTCAGATGGGTAACTTGTAAATATCTTCTATTATGCCCTTATTTGAGGCAAAGATCTCGTACTAACACATAGTATCTATGAAAATTACAAAGAAAGGATAAGTGTTAAGGTTAAGATATTTTCTTCGTAAACTTCACATTATCAAGCAACACTCACTAGCTTCGACGTATTTGGTGATAACGATTACCTCCAGAACTATATCCCTATCCACCGATTGCCATCAGTATCAGACCTAGAACTAGCTCTCCTTCCAATGATTAATTTAGCTGGGGGAGACCGAGTACAAATCGGGAATGAGTACCTTAGGACGTTATATAATACTAGCCCTTGTGTCTCTCGACTTATCTTAGCCTTCTTAAATGGAATATAGCATGAAAGACACGTAAATACATCTTCACACACAAACCCTCTCTCCATAAAAACCACGAGCCCACCATCTGGCTCTATCCATTATGAACACATTGGGTTGCGTCAACTTGTATGCTTAAAGATTGACTTACAGAATGGGTACAATGGAAACCTCATCATCGCCCTTATATCCTTGCTAATGACTACATATCCTAGCCTTGGATAGCATGCCCTCTCATCCGGTCTAGGCACGAGGAGCTCTGTTGTGGGGTACTTTATAGTCGGCCTTTATCTTATCCATTTCTTTCTCAGTTACGTTTGATGCCATTAACGAGTCCCCTATTTAATACTATAATCAATTGGGCCCTCTGACATCGTCCATATATTGCACCCCAATCTCATCGCCTCATCAATCTTTTTAATTGTTAAAATATTGAGGACCCCGATAGAAGCGCCTATCATCCTAAAGTCCAGTTTCCTTTGGCTTACCTAAATAGGAAGCCATTTGTGAATGCTTGAAGATTTTGTGAATAAAAAAGAAAATGATGGAGAAAAGTGCACAAATAAAAGAGAAGATTTACCTAAAAATGATCTCATTGCTAGAGCTTTAATAAAATCACAAAATACTTGTCGAAATTCAACCTGGTCGCTAGAAATCTCTAAAAAAATTGAATGCTTGAATGTTTGAAAATTGTTAGTGGAGGCATAGCCTCGTCACTTTATCCGTTGGATCAAATCAAGATTGATCTGGGTTGTCCATCTAATAACTTCATTCGAACCGTTGAGCCAAAGCTCACAATTTTTAAAATTGGATGAAAGGTCGAATGAAGTTGTTCAGTTCATATATGCATAGGACGTCGCCTCAAAAATACATAAAGCCAAGCCATCACTACCATTTATTACTTCTAGTAAACGTGTTCTTGAAACTATGCGACGTATCTGGTGGCCTTTCTTGAAAACATACAAAACTTTAAATCATTGGCACATGTCCCATTATTGTTCTTTCATAATAGAGGCACCACTGCAAATTTTTCGTTTGACTTGAAAAGCAGTCCTTGAAATATGGAATTTTCCTATACAACCTTAGTTCTACGAAGTGAAATTCTTCATCCTTTAAACACGGGACTACATCTTTGCAGCTATACATTCTCCAAGTATAAGGGCCTCATCCATGTGCAATATGAGACCTCGTCTTCACAACAACACCTTGTCTATGCAAGAGGGCCTCATCTCCAAATTGAGACTTTTCTTCTATACTTACTTTCATCTGTAAACTTCACTTTAGTACTATGCCTAGGTACAAAGGCCTCACCAACAATCAAAGGTCATTCCCTATATAAATATACATGCTCGGGCTTCGGGCACCAACTTCTTATGCCTCGTCACAACGAGGCAGTTATTCACACTTTACCCATTGATGCTTTGGAAAGAGTGCCACTGCAACTCACTAGATTTCTCTCCAATCATAGGAAGCTACTTACCACAACATCATCACCCCTTCACTCATGGCTATCAAACATTGCAAAATGATCAACTACATCACCTCAGTTGAGTTACAAATTGATAGGAGGTTGTAAGCCTTGTGTTAACTGGCTTACAATTCTCTATGTTGAACTTCCTTAGCATATCTTCTTTGGCAAACAAAGACTCCATCTTGTGATTGTTCAATCTCTATTCCAAAGAAGTACTTCATTTCTCCCAAGTTAGTCATCTCAAACACTTTCTTCATTTCATCTATCACATTTTCAATCAGTGCTGCATTGTTGCCTGGAACCAGAAGATCATCAACATACAAGGATATGATGATCAATTTCCCCTCCACTTACTTTATATGGAGTGCTTGCTTATTCATGCTTTTGATGAAACCATGGCTGCCTATGTAATCATCTATTATACTATACCAGGTCCTTGGAGCCTGCTTTAGGTTATATAATGTTTTTCTCTCCTTTCCATCTACAAGGAAGCATTCTAGTTGCTCAATGAAAATTTCTTCATTTAAGTGTCCATTTGGAAAGGCTGATTTCACATCCAACTGATATATCTTCCAGCATTTTTGAGCAGCTATGTCAAACAACATCTTTATTGTTTCAAACCTAGCCACTGGAGTAAATGTATTAGTAAAGTCAATGTCATATTGCTAAGCATAACCTTCCACAACTAGCCTGACCTTAAGTTTGTTGATAGAACCATTAGCATTCAGCTTGGTTCTATGCACTCACTTAACTCCAATTACATTCTTATTTTTTGGTCTGTCAGCCAGTACCCATGTTCTATTATTTTCAATCACTTTCAGCTCCTCCTTCATTACATCTATCCACCTTTGTGAATCAGTTGCTTCAGTAAAACTTAAAGGATTTATCACGACTGAATTACATATAGCATATATATCCTCAAGTGATCTAGTTTTGATCACTTAATTTTCTGAATTTGATCTACTGTAAGGTTCAGGTTCAGGTTCAGGTTCAACTTCAACTTCATCTTCTTTGATGACAGCATCTTCTTCTTGTGGAACCTATTTGGAACCTCCAATTTGTTCATAGTACTTGATTCCCAATTCCTTGAAGAATCTTCATCAATTTTGACATCCCTGCTGGACATCATCTTTTTAGTTTGAGGATTATATACCCTATATCATTTTGCATTTCCACAATAACCAATCAAGACACCAACTTCAGCCTTTTAACTCGGCTTATCCCTTCCTGCATCAGGAATGTGAGTATAACATATGCTTCCAACACTTTCAGGTGAGCCACATCAGATTTTCACTGCATACATGCTTCATAGGGTGTTTTCTTGTCCAAAGCTTTAGTTGGTAGTCTATTAAGAAGGTTTATGGCTATGTTCACAGCTTTAGCCCAAATTTCTTTGTTACCTTCTTCTCCAACATCAGACATCTGGCCATCTCCATAACTGTTCTATTATTCCTTTCACAAACTCCATTTTACTGAGGTAAATAGGGAATAGTTAGCTGATGTTTGATTCCAACTTCATCACCTAATCTGTCAAACTGGATGTAGGTGTATTCAGTTCCATTATCTGTGATTATGGCATTAATCTTGTAGTCACTTTCATTCTCTACAAAGAGCATCTTTCTGATGAATGAAGTTAGCAAAGGTAGTAGGAGGGTAGGGTGGTCATAGATCAGAAGAATGCTGCATCTTCAAACTTCATTTTCAGAAAATAAACCCAACACATCCTTGTTAGATCGTCTATAAAGAGAACATAATATCTGCTGCCATTTAGAGTTAGTGTTCTCATTGGACTACACACATCAGAATGGACTAATTCCAGTTTACTTGAAGCTCTTCTTGACTGATTTTTAGGAAATGGCAACCTAGTTTGCTTTCCCAATTGACAAACATCGCACACACAGGCATCATCATTTACTTTTGGCATATTCTCCAAAAGTTCTAGTTCATTCAGGTGCTTGAGTAAAGTATAATTAGCATGTCCAAAATGTTTATGCCACATGGAAGACTCAATCAAAGTACTTGTGAGAGCATGAATATTTTTCCATTCCAAAGGGAAGCTTCTGTATTTCATTTCAACTGTCATCAACTCAAGGTTATTAGGATCCAATATAGTGCAACTATTGCCCTTAAATATTAAGGTATAATTCTTCTTAATCAATTGTCCAACACTTACCAGATTTTGATCTATATCAAGCACGTAGAGTACATCATAAATAAATTTGATACTTGATGGCGTCTGGATAGAAACTTTCCCAATTCCTTTCATTTCTACATACTCTCCATTTCCAACCTTAACTCTTGATCTGTATGCATCGTTTAATTCCACAAAGATGCTTGAGTTTGAAGTCATGTGATGAGTACATCCACTGTCTAGCAACCAAGTTTCAACCCAGCTACCAACTCTATAGTTTATGGCGGAAAAAAGATGCATCTCCTGTTGATTTTCTACTCCTTTATCCTACTGCAGATCCTTCTTCTCCTTTTGGTTTTTACATACCTTCTCCACATGACAAAACTGCTTGCAAGCTTTGCATTGAACTCCAGGTCTAATCCAACACCACTTTGGAGAATGACCTTTTCTTTTGCAATGAAGACATGGAGGATACTTTGCCTTCGTTGTTTTCAACCTAATTCTTCTTGTGTTGTGGTTTCTTACTCCAAAACTGGTTTGAGCCTTATGTTTTCCTTTAACAAACAAAGCTCCTTCAATATGTTCTTCTTTCCCGAAGAGTCTCCTTTGTTATGTAGCTTGGGTGCATTCACAAGCTCAACCAAGGATATGCTTGACATGTTACTTGAGTCTTCAAGAGATGAGATTTTGGATTCAAAATTTTCAGGCAAACTTTTTCAACACCTTTTCTACAACCTTTTTATCTGGTAAATCATCTCCCAATAGCCTTATTTGGTTCACCACTTTCATCAGCCTATCAGCAAACTCCTTCACTATTTCTATGTCTTTCATCTTCAAGGTTTCAAACTCCCTTCTAAAGTTTAACACTTGCATCTGCCTTGTTTTTTCATTACCTCGAAAGTCCTCCTTTAATATATCCTAAGCCTCTTTTGAAGTTTCACAGGTTATGATCCTAGTGGAAATTGCATCTGAAAAAGTAAATTGAATGCAAGAAAAGGCCTTGAACTTCTTTGCTATCTTTTCACTATGCTGCTTCAGCTGAGCAATGGTTGGATTAGCTCTCAATGGTGGCGTTTCTATTATTTTCATAAGCTTTCAAGTATGCTTTCATTTTTACAACCCAAAAATGATTATTTTCTCCTATAAACATAGAAGGTAATGGTGATGAAAAACCACTTGAAGCCATCTCACTCACTTACCAAACAGTCGGCTATTTCAATGAAGGGTAGCTCTCTGGTTTTCTCTCAGAACACTACCATTTTGCATCTTCTTCAAAGATCATATTACGCTCTAATACCACTGAAGGTATATGAAGAACAAATAGGAGAAAAGATAAGTTTTTATTTACGCTTTGAAGTGTTACATGGCTCAAGGTTTTATACAATCAATGATACATCACAAAAGTATTTTTCAACAACTAACTCCACCTACTACCACTTCGCCTTACATGATTACAACTTAACTTGTTGCAGGACCATACTTTGCTGAAGTCAATATAAAAGTTTTTCCATCTTGACAACTTTTTCATAATGTAGCTAATGATTGAAAATGGCTACGCACACACGCGCCAAAACATTGGATAAGCACGCTTGTTTTTGGTAGCTTGATTTGGAAGCATATTTGTGAATTAATTATACAATTTTGAACTGGTGGTAAGCATAGCAAAGTTATCTACATTGTTGATCCTTATTTCGTGTTATCTTTTGTTTGAGTAGATAATCTTACTCGGAACAAGCAAGAGCTTTTGTTTGGGGGTGTGATAAGTGTGATTTTACACACTTATTGGAGCCGTTAAATGGAAGAAGAATTGATAAATTGAGTGAATTTCTACTCATAATTGTGATTGTTTTGTCTTATATAGGTGAACCCCACATTGAAAGGAAAACAAGCAAAATGAAAGAGATTGGAGCTTAATTGAAAAGCCAACTTTGAAGTTCATCATCAAAACGAAGGAATCAAAGTTGAGGCACTAACTATGCAAATTATCCCGTAGACCTCCTGTGTAATTTTTGATTTCACTAAAAGTGTGCACCCACACACTTTTAGTGCGCACCCGCTCACTTTACTTCTGGGATTGTGCGAACCTGCGCACTTTTGCCGAAAATCAGAAATTTTGAGGGCATTTTGGGTTTTTGTTTGTGCTCAGTTTTGGGAGTATTTAAGGAACAAATCTCATGACTCAAACCCTAGTTTTTTAGAGTTCTCATTTTCCATTAAGCCTTGGTTCAACAAAGAGAAGAAGAAGAGGAGGAGAAATACAAGAAAAGTGGAGATTTTGGGTGAAAATCAAGAGCAACATTTCAAGAATTTCATTCAAGGGACGTGTTTCTTTCTTTATCTTGAATTTTAATCTTTGAGTTGTTCACTTTGTAATGTACTACTCTAAATTTCACCATTTTTACTCTTTTTATACCATGAGCTAAACTTATTGAGGTGGGATGATTGATGTATCTAAACTTAATTTGATTAATTTCAATGTTTGCCTTTTGAATTAAAGTTGCTTATTTTCGTGTTTGTTTGCTATTGTATTGATTTCCTTTCATTTATTTGGCCATTAAATGATTGTGTTGAGTGAAGTGTATAATAATCGAGAGATAATATGCATTTTAGACCAAATAGAAAATGCCCTAGGTAGAGATATACTCCTAACCCTAGGTACCCTTTGAGATATTTTCACAATGAATTAATGCAATCCATTGGGTTTTAATCGACATAGAGATATAGTAGATTAAATCAATTAATTATGGGTAATTTGACGTCGAGAGAGGTAATTGGCTAAAATAGGAGAATCAAGTCTAACATAGAAAATAAGTGATTTGCTAATTTGCTTATTGGAAATTGATTAAATGATGGTTAAGTGAAATCATGAAT
>CAIGRF010162765.1:0-11025 GCA_903798235.1 Fraxinus ornus
GGGTTCATAAAGGCCCTTAGGTTTCATTTGGAGTTGACGTTAGAGTTCCAACTTTTGGTTGTCAATTAATCCTCTTTACTTTAGAAATTTAGAGGGTGTTTGGTAGAGATTAAAATCAGATTAAAATTGAAAATATAATCGTTATTGTTGACTTTTATTAGACGGGTGGGACCCAATAACGGTCATATTTTCAATTTTAATTGGATTTTAAGCCGTACCAAACAGGCTAACGCAGTAAAAATCGGTCGATTCAACCACTCGAAATCAGCGGTTAAATCAGTTCATCAATAATTGTAATTTTAAATTGTATATCACTTGTTCAGGATTACGTATATATTTTTACCAAATAAGTTGTCTCATTTCTAACTCTTAAGTCTTCTATATTTTCAAAAAAAATTCATTGTGATCCCCGTCTCTCAAATATCTTTTCTTTAGCTCTCATATGCCTGCTTTTATTATAAAGTATATTGTTTGAAGTAATAATTATAAAATTGTGTTTCATTTAAACTTGATGTTTAATCACTTTTTTGTTATGAAAAGTTTTTGAATATTTTACATGTAATTGTTGTCATTGTGTTCAGAAAATTTTAAAAAAAAATATAAAATCGAAATTGACCCACAAGTTCAACAGTCGATCCGGCAATTAAATCATTGACCAGATAACCACTTCGTTGTCCGATTGATTTCATAACTATGGTATTGAGGTATTTACTTCAATTCCATTCTAATGTGATAATCAGTAGATATAGGGGGGGAGGGGGAGAGAGAGGCAGTACGAATAAAGAAAAAAAATAAGTTAAACAACTGAGATATGCGGAGAATGAATCTAAGAAAATTAGGGATGGCGAAACAGCTAGCCGGCTCGAGCGACTTGGGCTCGGTCTGGAAAAAGTTCAAGTCGGGCGGGCTCGTGGCTCAGTGTGGCCGAGCCCCATTTTGGGGCGTCGGTTCGAGCGCGGGTCGGCCCTTGAGCCTAAAAAATAAAAATTAAAAAATTGCCTACTACTTCTTTTTTTTTTCTTTAAATTTTAGCTGTAATTTTTTTATATGTTAATATTTAGTTATTATTTATAATACGTATAAATTGCACAAATTTTAAATTATTTAAAAAAAAATTAGATTTGTTACGAATTAAAAAAAATAACCAAGCATGCTCGGCTCGCTAAGGTCAGAGTCGAAAGTTCGGATCGAGCCTAAATTTTTTGGCAGAGCTTAAGTTCGGGTTGAGCCTAATTTTTTGGCGGAACTTTTGCTCTGCTCGGCTCGGGTCAAAAAAAGCTCAAAATATTTTTACTCGAATTGAGCTCGAGCAAAAAGTTTCGGTTCACTGGCACCTCTAGGGAAATACTTTTATGGATACGATCTCACCTTGTCATCTGAAATTCAGAAAATTTCTAGAAAAAAAAATTATATAAAAAAAATAAAGAATGTAAATAACTCAAACTCTTAATGATTATTTACATAAAATTTCTAAAAATATATTTAAATAAACATAAATAAAAATATTCCCACCCGACATTGTTAATTTTTATTTTATTTCTTATAGTTTGAACTCAATTTATTATTTATTTTTATTATACTTTTGTAGCGAGGAAAAATATTATAAAATTCACCAACTTCAAACCGTATTTATTATTTGTTTATATATTAACATAAAATTGTTCTACTTTTACTGAATAATCAAATTCCATGGAATAAAATGTTATAAAATAGGTTTTTAAAATTTCAAACCAAGCATGTTTTGAAAATCTTCAATCACACGTTCACTCATAAAATTTTCTACACTAAATCCAAATTTTTTTCTTATTTTTTAACCACACATTGTTCAAAAATTCACTTTTCAAAATTTTGTTTTTACAAAATAATGACCATCAATTAGGGGGCTAAATCACAATCCAAAAGGGCCCTTATTTTCTCTCCATTAGCAAAACTATGAAGATACGTGGTAAGGACTAGGGGCGGACCCATTAAGGGCCAAGTGGCCTTAATTGCCCCCACTGGGCCCTTAATTTTTAATCAATGGTCTTCGTTTTCTGTGTAAGAACTTTAGTGAGACAAAAGGTATCAATTTCTTTTAATGATGTCTTGAAATTATTGAGCCTCTTTAGTGCAAAAGTATTACCAATTTCTCTTATTTTGAGACTTTTGGGACATTGGCTCTTTGTTTATATTGAAAACGGACTATCTTTTTTGGGATTCTTTTTGAAATCTCTTATCAGATGGCCCAACAAATTCTTTGTTTATATAAAGCCATTCCTTAAAAGCTTGTACTATGTTTGGATTTAAAACTAACGACGCATAAAATACTCTTACAAGTCCTTTAGTAAAGATAACATTTCATAAAACGTTTTCTAAGAATTAATCGATCGCAATTTCAACATCGTTCATCATGACTACGATCTTCATAATCATGCCATTTCATGACAGCTACACGCTCAGTCATTGCAAAGAAATTAAAGTAAAACACGTCTCATTAGCTAATATCGAAAACCAAAATGTCCAGTGTACATCACTACGTCAAATTTAACAAGGTCATAGTATTAGACATAGTGCAACACAGAGAAATTTAACGTATCTTCCTTTTCAATTTCGTCAAGCATTGTCGAGTCCATCTTATTGTATTACTGGTCAAAAGATCGAGGATTCACTAATTTGAGGATGTCCTACATTTTGTGAGACAAGTAGAGTGCAAAGAAATGGGACTAAACTTCTTGTCATTTTCTACAAGTTGGTACATTTTAAGGAGGTTTTGAAATTTGTGGGCCATTTTGTTGTCTATCTTTCAAATGGTAGTTGAGGCATCAAAATCCAAGTTGAGAATTGTGGTAGCAATGCAAGTACAATTGTTTAAGATCATACAAATTCTTTAAAGTAGTCAAATTATTAATATTTTGAGGAAATTAAGAAATCAGCTTCTCTTTACAGAATATATATTTTATGATCAAATTTTTTTATCGAATTGAAATGTTGTTTCGAAAGAAACTGATAACATATATATTTTATAGTCTACTCATTAAAACTTTTCGACGAAAGTTAAGGTTGTGTTACAATCTTAATCGCTTCAATTTTAAGTAGTGTGCTGTACATTTGGAAGATTTATGACTCCCTCATGCGTGGGATTTAGAACTAAGAAATGAGTACAAAACAGTTCCGATATTTTTTTTTTTAATTTTTAAGCAATGTATGTGAAGAGTCGTGTCTTTGAAACCTATATAGTTACAACTTGTCTTGATAACTTAAAAATTCTTTTAGTTTATTTTTATAGTTGTTTAATTTTATCATATGGAAGGCATATGTCTTTTATAAATGAGGCATATGCCAAGTGAAATTTAAAGCTTTATGCTTTCTTCACAGCTGTGAATTGTTGAACCTTGTAATTGCCTATGTTCCTTTTGCAAGCAAGAAAGTTTAGAGCATAATGTATTTATTTAATCTATATAATACATTAAAATTTTGTCCATTTGCAATTTTAATCATGAAAAAACAAGCATTCAAAAATTATTTAACTTTTTGATGAGATAAAGACCATCATTTTTGATGAAAAGTTCCCACCTACACTAATAATTCAACGGGTTTACCCGAGGCATTATCGTCTATACGTGAATTATTTTAGCGAACAATCTTGCAGATAAATTAACATTTTTAACATTGAATGAAACCGAAACTCGAATTTGAACGACGACTCAAAATATTATTTAAGAATTTGCTCTCCTAAATCATCGTAAATTGATAAAAATAAATAAATTCAAAATCTTAATGATGGATTTGCTAACAAGATTTAAAAAAAAAAATGATGTTTATAAAGTAAGATAGTGACAGGTGAAGAAGTAAAGGAGTTTTGATGAGAAAAGCTGAGGTTTGGGAAATGACTGTTCTATTTTTCTTTATCGCTCTCACCAAACCCTATCCTTGGAAGATTAGTGTTATTTTCCATTTCCCAGTTGTGATGCATTTTCCATTTCCCAGTTGTGACTTCCATACATACTCTCATCCGCAGTTACTCTCTATAGCAAACCGATATAAAAAAATCAGAAAACTAGGTTTTCCTAAAATTCTGCATCAAATATAGAGATGTGAATCTGTTTTTTCCTCGAAATTGAACATGCAAAACGTTCTTAAATTTCAACAAGTTTTGAGAAAAACGTCCTTACGTTGCAAAAGATTTTGCATAAAACATCTCTACGTTTTGAAGGGTTTTGCGAAAAACGTTCCTACTTTTCGTGTTTCGTCCATGTCTTATCTTGTAAGATTCCTGTCCAACGCAGCAAGTCGGCACACTTTTCAATCACAGCAACTCAATGCGCTGATCAAATTACAATTTAAAGGCAGCAAATCAAATTTATAAATCGAGCCATCAATAAATACAACAAATCAACCGTTGAACAAAAATCGAACAAAAAAAACTTAGCAAGAGTATGAAGTCACAACCTTCAACATGACTATATATTCTGTCCAGCATTCAACAACAAAAAACCACAACATTCAGACACATTTTGGCTTTTATTCTATCCATCATTCACACACATCAACAAAAGAGATTTACACTTCAGGCCAATCATCAAAGCAATACAAGTGCATTCAAACCAAAATAATAATAATAAATTAGAGACTATCCCTAATTAGATGCTGGTGGTGATGAACGGTAAAAAAAAAAAAAGAAAAAAAAAATCCCAATTCACTGCGAGAAATTACCTTCTCTCAGTTAGCCCACTGTGTCTGTTATGTTCTTGCTGGAAGAAAATTCGCTCTTTTTTTGAAGTGGTCTGACTATTTTACTCTTCTTCTTTTAAAATAAAAGTGAGTCCATGTGTGCATTTAACGATGTGACTAACAGCAGAGGAACAAAAGAACGCTTTCCACGATGAAATATGAAAATAAGGGTGAAATGCAAAAATTTAAAACGCGATGATGTTTTACACCCTAAAGGCCAAACGTATGGACGTTTTTTGTCAATAAGGCATGTTTAAAAATACTTTCTTGCCCTTTCTGGTCCTGGTCACAGTAACTCTAATACTATAGTCAAATCAAATGTTTCATCTGAAGGACATGTAATTTAGTACTTTTGACTTCAAAATGGTTTATCTTACAAGAGTGACGATTACATAATAATTCTTCTCTTCAAGTCCAAATTTAGTACTGTTGACTTCAAAATGGTTAATCTAAGTACGACGAAGACGAATACAAGTGACGATCACATAATAATTCTTCTCTTTTAAAGTCCACGGGATTGTGAAAGGGTTAAACAAGTATTGATTTATCTGATGCACGAATTTCGAACGCTCTCGAATTCGCACGTAAAGACGAAGATTGCAATGTGGGTGAATTAACAATTGATGAAGGTAATTAAATTGATTTGAGTGAGGCAGGTGTGTATGATGAATGCTTTCATGTCACTTTGTTGAAACTTTTTCTTATTGTGTTTTTTTGGGGTCCATTGCATTATGAATTTTGAATTTTAGTCCTTATCGTATTGTTTAGTAATAAATTGTGTTGAGAAGAAAGAAAGTTTGTAGTCATGAATGAGTATATTTTCCCAGAATATACTTACAAGTGGCCAAGTTCCAAACATATCTTATCATCATGGTTCTTTTCAAACCCCACCCACCCCCACGACAACAAAAAAGGGAAGAAAATAACTCAGAGTCGAGATCTACTGTCTTCGTGACAATAACCTGCTAAACATCACAACTTTTTTTTTTTTTTCCTCGCAACAATTTTTGAGGTATAACCTTTAAAACTGACACCTCAAAGTCGTAGTAAGGTATCAAAATTGTAGTGGCAGGGACAACTATGGAGACAACCATGCGGAGACAAGATTTCAAATAATAAAAGTTGAAATTGTTATTTTTGGAATAAAAATTCCTCCTTCAAACAATTTAAAGATACTTGCACTTACAGACTTGCGTAAATAAAATTGAACGAAGTAACGAGTGGTTGATCAACAGAATCAGAATGTTAATTTGATCCCACGACTTTCACTTTATAATAAACCATTTTCAAAGAAATCTGGTAACTTCGGAATATGGAAACATTCGATCAACGTGCATGAAGGTTCATTCTTTAAGCTAACCAAACATGCTCTTAATGAAAAAATAAAAAAAATAAAAAAGTTCAGCAAAAATTTTATCGTTGTTCTCGAGTACTACCTAACAAACACATCATAAACCTTTTATTCGAGTACTATAGAGAATTTGGATGACTAAGAAGTCATGTCTCATTACTAGAAGCCTAAGGTAGATTAGTCTTCAGGAGGATTTATTTAAGTGCATGACTTGTAATGAAATAGACCTGATCTAATCATTTTTGTCCTGATGAAAATACAAAGAGAGATGCCAAATCTGTCAAATATATGTGCTTCTTTTGTCAAACTATCAACAGATAAATTCCTTTCAAGGAGTCAATCAAAGTAAAAAAAAATATAACTATGTTGCTCTCAGTAACAAGAATTAATGGAGTTGAGCCAAAATAAGAAATAAACAAAACATTCATAGAACAAATCAACATTGATTGTTGCTTACAAAATTTGCCAATTCTTCGCCTGAATAATTAAATATCTCAGACAAAACATAGCTTCAAGTTGACGTTTCAAATAAATACAACTTCGGTTTTGTTAAAAAATGAAAAAAAGGATCTCGACCTGGATGCTACGTATTACAAGGAAATACTTTAAAGGATAGCGACATGGTAACACACCTCGAAGTATCAGATGATGCAAAAAGATTTCTAGTAAATATGTCTTTCATGGAACATTCATAACTTGAATAGATAGCAGCATGTTAGAGACAGCAATTACTAAGTCACCAGATTTAATCATTCCACGCGATTTGATCTAAGAGAAAGTCTTGTTTAGGTTGCTTTCCATATTATCAGAAAAGCTCAAACGGAATGGAATAAGACCCCATTGCGGGTTCAGATGTCTTTGTACAGACATTGTGGTAGTGAATGCGAAAATGGGGCAGTCAGGTCGACAGCGTGATAGAAGGGACGCCATGTGACCTGCCTCTGTGCAAACAAAAATAGCATCCACTCCAAATTGTTGGCTGCAATATAAAGAGCCTGAATTAGTACCTTCAATCAGAAAAAAGTAAACCCGAAAACCTGCAAAAGGAAGTTTCTGATCCAAAGACCTCCTTTAGAGCATTCAAATCTTATATTGAGGGAAAAAAATTCTTCATATTATGTCATCTGTGACATTACTAAAATGGATAAGATAAGAAATGAGAATATACACTCACAAGTAGAGGTGGCACCAATTGAAGATACATTAAGGGAATGATGACTATGGTGGTCAGGTCCTGTTTTGAATTGACCTAAAGAGGTCCCCGTTTGTTAGATTGATGCAATTTCAGGACAACAAGTTAGAAGAGGGACGGGGTAGACCAAAATTAACATGGTCTCTACTGTAGTTGTCAAGGATCTAGTTCCTTTAGTTCTCCCATATTTTAATTTATCGGAAATAAAGCTTCGTTCGCTGTTATTATTTTATTGTATGCCATCCATGGCATTCAGGTTAAGCGGTCAATAAAGTAGTCCAAACGTTGGAGTCGTCTCCCATATAGAAAGGTCAGAGCCTGGGGTTTCTCTCTCGTTCAGGCGGTAAATATGAAGAATAAATTAAATTGATGTTGCTAATCATGAGGAATCTGAAGAAAAATATTCTTACCCATTTTAGCAGCAGAGTTGCATCTCTCTTCAGAAATACTGTCTATAAAAGAAGAAGCTATGCCCGGGAGTTCCATAGCTTCATGGCCTTTCCCCTCTCTCCACCATTTCTCAATTCTAAGACTCACTTTTTAGAACAGTCAATGCCTTCTCAGGGTACTGGCCCATGGCAGATTCACCAGAAAGCATTAAAGCATCCGCCCGCTCAGAAACATCAGCTACTTCAGCTCTAGTAGGGGTAGGGTACTCTATCATAGGTTCAAGCAACTGAGAGGCTGCAATGATGGGCTTATTTAATTGCCTGCACAACTGGACTATTCTTTTCCGTTCAGATGGAACCACCCAGATCTCCTCTGGCCACCATAGCTCCATGTGATGCTTGAATGATCTCCTCCAAGTTCTTCAACGAGTCAATACTTTCTATCTTTGTAACACAGAACTGTCGCTGCATCACAGCATTGCATTTAGATATTATCCAATCTTTAATGAAAGTAATTTTTATTTGTCCTTGAATAATAAATTGAAGTTTCCAGAGAAGACAGATGCGACTGAAGTTTTCAATTAGTTTTTTCTCTATTGGATTTGATCCATCCATTCAATTGATTGTATAGTATCTAAATCCACAATGCTAAAAAAATCTCTCATTTTCCTATTTGAATGACATGGTCCGTATTATTGTTCTTCCACAAGGGGAATGGTAATAAGGAAGAACTATAATATCATAATGTATGTGACCAGGGTGAGCAATGTTCAAACAGGCTTCGATAGCTATTAAATCCTACATTTAACTACGAAAACCCCATCCACAAATGACCAAACTAAAAAACAACATAAAAAGCACAAATTGAATGGTTTATTTTCGTGTGCGCGTTCATGTGGGTATCTGGATACAACATGAAAAAGGAAATGTATCTAAAACATATATACCGACTTAAGGTTCTTCAAAAAAATGACGTATAACTAAGCCGCCCATGTTATTCTGGAAAATGCCCACTCCCAACCCCGGTAGCGCCAATTCGGTTTATTACTAAATAAATGCAACTTACCCATCTCGAGCTCGTGCTTTAATATAGGGTGTGTTTGAGCCACATTATTTTGAAATAATATATTTTGGAATAGTAGATTAATGGAGAATGTGTGGTTGAAAAAGAAGGAAAAATTATTGATGTGATGGAAAATATTATTTTATTGAAAAATGTGTGGTTGAAAATNAATTTTAATGTGTCCCAAACAAGGGCTTAGCTTTTAAGATACTTTATAGCTTTAGCAGAATTGACGAATGATATAGCAATAAATTCAACACCCTTAGCAATCCCAAAATCAATGTCCAACCAATCCTGAAGAAACAAAATGCTCAAGTGAGAGTGACTGTAAAATTTCACATGTATACTGATGTCTCAAAATGGACTGGCACAAACATAAACATGATGAAGTAACCTAAAAATGTAGGGAAAAAAACATGCGCAATGAGTCAATGACAAAACTGAATTCCGCCATGCATTTAAGAATGGATGCTATTTGGGCACTTCAAGGTACAACAATAACCTGAGTTGCATTTAACTCTTTTAGACGAATAACATTCAGCAAAAACTCTGTATACCATTTATATTTCTTTCCAAATTCAGATCCCTAATAGATCCTAAAGTTAGTTGACGAATCACCAGTTAACATGTACGTAAACAGGCTGTAAGTTGTTTATCTCACCTAGCCAACTATTACCGGCGACTCATTGTCAAAAACATATCAAGAAGTGGTAGTTCTACACGGTATAACTTAAGCATCCAACAAAAACATGTTTAGATGTAGATTTCCGGAGCCAGATGAAGAGACACTGGATGGTCAGATTAAAGAGAACAAATCAACAATGTCTTCTTCCTCAATCTGTGCTGAGACAACTCAAAATCCTTGTAAAAGTATGCACAGGCAAAAGGAGGAGGTTCAATAGCTTTAAAGAGAGAGATAATTAAATTAACCAAACATTTTTTTTATGAGATACCGATCACCAATGACAATCTAGCAATTTTTCTCACACGGCTAATGAAAGTGTTGCCCTCGTAGTTTTAAATATATAATACTTGAACTGAAAAGTAGGGGTGAGAAAGCAATATTCAATTATACTAAACATAAGTAAATTATAATATATTTTCTTAGCAAGTACTCCTGCTATCTCATGTTGTTTGACAATACTTTTGATGTCATACAGAGAATGTCACCATCCAAATGGGGAAAAAAATCAATTATATCCAAAATTGGACATTCAAAGTTATAAATAACAAATGAAGAAAATATGGTGGCCACACGTTCGAAAGAATACCATAAAAATGTGTTGAAATTTTTAATATAAGTGGTGAGGTGTCAAAGAGAACAGTGACTTTTCTTGAACTTTGTGAAGAGAGATGGTAGTGAATTAAGTGAAGGGCTCTCTTGAAGGCCAATTTATGATAAACCAAAGCTTCAGATTGGAACTTCTAACATTTGGAAGAGAACGTATTGGTTCAACCATTAACTTAGGAAGAAAGGAAATTTTTGAAGAAAGCACAGATGGATGGGAAGTATAAACCTTGAGGAAATTGTAGGGCGCATTGCATTCCATTCCTGTACGAAGCTCCCATCCTGCCAACAGGTAAGATTAGCTCGATGTAACAGAAGTCCAGGATCTGTACAACGACACTTGACATCTGGACCAATTTTCTCAACCACCTCAAACCTCACCATTCCATCATCTACTAGAAGCTCATCACCCACTTCCATATCTGTCATGTAAGAATTCGGTCCCCCACTTAGTTAACCGTGAAATGTACTGTTTTCTGCATATTCATTTTAATATATATGCTTCATACCCTCAGCAAAGCCACCATAGTTCACATTAATAGTGCGTTTGGGAAGAGGTGAATCGAAAGCTTGAACACTAAAAGTCCATATTTCACCATCCTGCAGAAGAAACAGAACTCATTAAATTAAACTTCAAAAAAGAGATTGCAAAATAGATATTTAAAGTGGGCAATGCGGAAGATTGTTTCCTTTGTTGCTTCTTCAAACAAAGAGCATACTGTCCATCTCTCCAAAGAAAAAAAAAAATTCAAATAAGTTTCAAACAAATATTTCAAATATTTTACAGCAAAAATGAGTGAATCCTTTGAAAAACCAATCTTGGAAGGCAATGTAGACTATATTTAGCCCTTATTTGATCCCCATTATTTTCAAAATACATTTTTCTCGCTCTTCTTTTCAACCACACGTTTTTTAATAAAATAATATTACACGCAAATCTAAAACTTTTCCTTAGTTTTTAACAATACATTTTCCATCAATCTATTATTCCAAAATGTATTCTTAAGAAAAAATAGGGATCAAACATGCTCT
>CAIGRF010162800.1:1887-12043 GCA_903798235.1 Fraxinus ornus
AACAAGAAAATAATAGGGTGAGTTAACTTTATATGGGCTGTCAAATTTCAGTCCAAGATATGATTTTTACAGTGTGGGAATGCTGGGTTTTTGGGGGTCATTATTTACGCAGAACGAGGAAGAGAGTCCCAATAACCAAGTGGGGTTGAGAGGTAGCTAGGGTGGGTGTGAGGGGGTGGAGGATTGGATTCATCCAGTTGGAAGTGTAGGTTTGTCTTAGTACAATGACTGAATTTGGACCACAGCCTTTGGACTTTCTGTGTATAAACACACACTCGTGCCTCTTTATTATTTCAATCGTGCTACAGTGATAGAGTCAATGATATACTCAACAACAACAACAAAAGAGATACGTGTCAATACATGATTGGAAAGTTTGAAAAAAAAAACACAACACTCAATCCCACCCTGCCACAACACCTTATCATCTCACCTCCTGTCGTTGACCAAAGTAGCATCGTTCTTATTATTTTATGCAGTAAATTTATAATATTATGGCCTGTTGGAATTTGGTGATCAGAAGTGTTTGGTAGGGGATGGACTTTTGAGAGATTTAAATATAAGTAATTTCTTCAAATTTTTCTCTTTTCCAGCTCTCTTTTTCTCTCCATTTTTGTCCATTTCATTCCTCTGCTAGCTCATAAATATTTTGGGTGAGAGAGAGAGAGAGAGCAGAGAGCAGTATATAGCAGACCTCTTCATTAGGGTAAATCTATGTCAGTTACATTACCAAGAATTCCTAAATGAAACCTTATATTTTATGTGTCCAAATAATATGTTGTATATCATTGTAGTAATCTTCTGAGTTTTTTGTCATCTGTAGGAATTGATTATAAGTTAAATTCTTCCCAAAAATATTAGGGCAAATGGGCTCCATGAATTCAAATAATTGGCTTTCTTTTCCTCTTTCTCCCTCTCATTCTTCCATTCCACCGCACCTACAAGCTGCTCAATCTCATCAGTTTTCGTTAGGGTTAGTGAACGAAAATATTGATACTCCATTTCCAGCCCAAGGTAAGCACCTTGAATCTTTCATTTTTCTACTGAAAAGTTAAGATTTTGCTTGTGAGCTTTATATTATGAGCCTGTCTGATTATGAGACTTACTGGTCGACGCCTGCAGAGTGGAATTTGATGAACAATCAAGGACATGATGAAGTTCCAAAGGTTGCTGATTTTCTCGGCATCTGCAAATCTGGAAGCCAGTCAGAACTCGTATCTTATAACGATATCCAGTTGAATGCCACGGAGTACTTATTCTCAAACAACAGTCTTGTACCAGTGCAACATACCACAAACTATGATCTTCAAGAGAATCCTCATAACATGCAATCTTTGACACTTTCTATGGGTAGTGGTAAGGGGTCAACAAGTGAAACTAGTGCCATTGTACCTGCACCTACCGCTGATAACAGTAATACTAGCACTGTTGAAGCTACCCCTCGGAGGACTCTGGATACTTTTGGACAAAGAACTTCAATTTATCGTGGTGTAACAAGGTAGGAAACTATATTCGAAATATGACTTATTCTCTATTATTTTCATAAGTTTGGGTTCTTTTTCTGTGACTCGAATCGTTTATACTATTTTAGATTTTAGATTAAATTCTTAATTATATTTTTGGTTTGTAATTGTAGGCATAGGTGGACAGGAAGGTATGAAGCCCATTTGTGGGACAATAGTTGTAGAAGGGAAGGTCAATCAAGGAAAGGTCGTCAAGGTATAATAAAGCTGTAGCTACACAAATCTTTTACTCATAATTAATTACTTCAATCGTTTGCTAATTATTTTTGCGTTTTTTTCTAATTTATGGTGGACTGGCACTGTTCATCGTCTGCAGTGTATTTGGGTGAGTTAATAATTTTCTTTAAGTTATATGGAAGAAATAAAATTTATAGGGTTTAATTTAAATGATGTTTTTTCTTCTCTTTCGCCTTCAACAGGAGGGTATGATAAAGAAGAGAAAGCAGCAAGGGCATATGATCTAGCTGCACTAAAATACTGGGGAACATCTACCACTACAAACTTTCCAGTAAGCTTATCGCTCTAAAAAAATTCGGGACCGAGTATCTGAATATTTTTGCGCACTTCATTCTTTTACAAGTTATAATTGAGCTTAACTCAACTGTTGTCAAATACAGAATTCTTGAAACTTTTAAGGATAAAAACTAGCATAGATTTATGTCAATTTGCAATTCTACTAAGAATATTATTCATTGTATATAATTGCAGATAAGCAACTATGAGAAAGAAGTTGAGGAGATGAAACATATGACGAGACAAGAATTTGTAGCCTCTATCCGCAGGTAAGAACACGTATTATTTGTATAAATTACTTGTTGGCCTAAAAATAATTGCTTTTAAACAAGTTAAGAATAAAATGATAACAGTAAGATTTTGTCACAGACTGATCCTTTTTCAATCTTTCTACAAACTGTTTCTTACAGCTGTTAGTTTTGCATCTTATTGAAATTGGCAAGTTATTATTTTATAATTATCTGTCAGTTTTTGCTCTTCAGTCTTAATTACTTACCATCCCGTTGTTAAGTACAGGAAAAGTAGTGGATTTTCCAGGGGAGCATCAATGTATCGTGGGGTAACAAGGTATTAAAAAATCACTTATTTTCACACCTTCTATTTATTTCTTTGGATACTCTTTTGGTTTCTCCTCCTGCTCATTACTTCTTTCTGATATCTCTCTCTATATATGGTTTTTGTATTTGTATTTGTCTCTCTCTCACAGGCATCATCAACATGGAAGATGGCAAGCAAGAATTGGAAGGGTTGCTGGAAACAAAGATCTTTACTTGGGAACTTTCAGTAAGCAATTTGATTATCATATTAGTACTATATGTTTCACTATAATAATAATAAGAGGGTTACGAGGCAATCTTACATTTCACAATAAAAATTCAACTGCATAAAATTCCTCCATGTATGAGGAATATTAAGTGGTTCTGGAATCGAGCAGATAAGTGAAATATGTTTAGGATCCAAAATCCGTGCAACGACATTCCATGCATGTTGCAATAAAATCATGAGCACCTTAAGAAATTGCGTGTTTTTGCAGGTACTGAGGAGGAAGCTGCAGAAGCATATGACATTGCAGCAATAAAGTTCAGAGGCCTTAGCGCAGTTACAAACTTTGATATGAATCGATATGACGTGAAGACCATTCTTGAAAGCAACACTCTTCCAATTGGAGGGGGGGCCGCGAAACGTCTAAAGGAAGCTCAAGCAATCGAATCTTCAAGAAAACGTGAAGAAATGATGACTTTAGACTCTAACATTCAGTATGGAAGCTCAAGCTCAGGCCCTCTGCATACTAATTTCCCACTAATTCAGCAACCATTTGACAATTCACAGCCTTTGCTAACTTTACAAAACCAGGATTTGTACCTATACAATCAAGATTCCCACTACCAAAGCTACATCCAAACACAACTCCAGTTGCACCAGCAAACAACTTCTTACAATATGCACCAGAATAATCACTTATACAACAATTATTTTCAAAATAATCCGGTTTTACTCCACGGGTTGATGAACATGGGAACGTCTTCTTCGATTATAGACAACAATGGGAGATCAAGTACTGGAAGTTACAGTGGAGGATACATTATAAATGGGATTGAAATGGGTTCAAATAACTCCATTTCAGCAGGAGGAGGTTCAGCTGAAGAACTTGCACTGGTTAAAGTTGATTATGATATGCCTTCTGCTACTACTTACACTGGATGGTCAGGAGATTCTGCGGATCAAGATTCAAATCCGTCTGTTTTTACAATGTGGAATGATTGAGAATTTTTGTGGAGATTAAGATTTCTAACTGTTTTTGGGATCAAAGGTATGCTAGGAACAACTAATTACTTATTACATGTTTTTCTTGGTGGACATGCACACGAAGAAAATCATTGCTCTCTCTAATGAAACTTATTCTTGTTTGAATCATGTTATAGTGCTAGATGCCTTTGACATAATGTTAAATGACATTATCTCATTGGACTATTTTAAACGCAGTCAATTTTTTCATTAAATCATCCGTTGCCACCTCGGATTATGTCTTTGCATATGTTAAATTTCTTTTGACAAAGTGACAAAATCATTTTTGTTTTGGTTTTAGCATAATTTTCAAAGAAAACTGTGTCACTTGCGATATGTTAATGGTTAAATTTTGTATCGAATAAAGATAAAAATATAATCCAATATACAAGTGATTAGACTACTTTTTTTAATAAGGTTGACATTTTAAGATGAAACCTCGATTCTTAATATGATATGAGAGTCTATTAAGATCTAATGAGCTATTTTATCCGATGAAGACTAAAAAAAGAAGAGCAAACGAATTTTAAGATTAATTTGTTCAAATGAGCTATCATCTTGTATAAGCATGTAATAAATTCTACATCAAATAAAGATAAAAATATATATCAATATCTAAGGGTTTGAGCTACCTCTTTTAATAAGGTTGATGAAATTGCAATTCTTAATATAATGTTGCAAGCATGTTTAGTTAACTCAAAAGTAATTATTATTATTATTATAGATCTAGTATTTTACAAGTCTTAAAAAAAGAACAAATTGAAGAAGCTCCAAAAATATTTGTGTTTATACATAGTGCATCAAAATATCACAAATTAAGGCTCAAAATAATTGTACCATTTTGTTTCACTCACAATACATTAACACAAGATCCAAAAACTAGTCAAAGTTGTTTCTGTTGTAAAAAACGCGTCTAAACGCTAGACACGATCGAAATGCCACGATTTTGTAGTGAGTGCGAAATTAAGCTATCGACTATCAAGTTGATCGCTTAATACTCATACGCGACTAGGCGTGTCTAATTGTGCTTTATTAATTTTTTTTCCCTTTTCTAATTATTTTTTTTCCTAGTCAAGTAAGGAGGACAATCTTGTATCGGACGACACAGAAGACGAATTAGATGAAGAAGAGGATATTGAATTGAAAATCGATAAAAAGTTAGATAAAATTTAAGTTATGGTGCTATCTACATTATGTAACTATAATTTTTAGACTTATTATTTTGTTGAAAACTTTGAAAGTATATATAAAGTTCATGTAAATCTATTAAGCATGAGTTGTCTAGTTGAAAATTGAAACTATGAAAAATAATTTAACTTTAGCATTTCGGAAATTTGAAATTGTATAATTGACTAATTGTAAGAATTATTAAGTAAATGTAGTATTTAATAATTTTAGATGTTTGGTATGTATTATTTTAATTATTAAATAATTTTTAAAATAAATTAATCAAAAACAAGAAAATATTTTTATTATGCTTAGGCAAGTCATAAAGTTTGAAATTTGTCCCTCATATTTAGTCACGCTTTACACTTTTAAAAAATACTAATTTAAATGAATCAAAAACAAATCATGACCACAGATTAATAATGTCACTCAAACAACACTCACGAAGATGTGTTTATCTCATAAGAAAAAAATAAGAAATCTCGCAACCAGAAGGAAATTGGAGAACCAAAGACGAAGAAGAGAGAAAAGTGTGGAGAAACGTGTATCGAATGAATGAAGAATAGGTCAACCAAGACGTCTATATATCAGCGACGTTTTAAAAGGCAACACTTAGGTGCAAAGCGGGTGCAAGATGTTTCGCCTTGCACTTTTTTTTCTCAATATAGTATTTTATAATTTTATATATTTGGTAGGTATTATTTTAATTATCAAATAATTTTTAGATTGATTAAAAATTTAAAATAATATTAAAACAAAAAAATATTTTTTTTATGACTAGGCCTCGCTTAGCCTAAACCTTGGCCTCCACACCTTACCACCATTTACATTTTTTAGAACACTGCTATATAGACTCGTGCTGCCAACCAAAACAACTGACGATTAAGCGACTATTGGAAAACGACCTAACAATAAAGTCACATTACACCAAACAACATTTTCATCGCAATGAATTTACAGGCAATTGAATTTCGAATTTGTGCGGAGCCCATTCATCATTGTCCATTTGTTTGGCATCACATCCCAATAGATCTCTACATTAATGTCAGTGATCTCAACATAAACTGTCAGTTCAAAACTCTTCCATTTAGTCACCTTCTACTTAACCAATTTTTCATCGAGTATTCACTTGTGAAAGAAAATTATCCCATATCAATGTTTAGAATATTTAAACAAGATTTAAACTTGTTCAGAGACAATACATTTGTCCCATGTCTGATACATTCTATTAGGAAGGGATTTTTGAAAGAGATAATGATTTTTTTATTAATAATATTTCTAATAAAATACAGTTTAACATCAATGTGCTAGTTCTTTCATAAAAAAACCGATTCTTACATAAATGAACCGCACTTTGATTATTTAAGTAATCAACTACATGATTAAAAGTTTATTAATTTCAATACTTTTAATCACAATACTTCCTTTATATTTTCACTAGCAGCGACATATCTAGTTTCATTAGTAGATTATGAATTTTCAACTCACACGTGTCCCACGAAGTAAATATATAAACAGTACATAGTTGACATTCTATCATCACTATCTCCTACAAAATTTGCACACAACCAATATTATCCATGAACCTGCTTAGTGTACTTATAGCATGAGCTACATGTAATCTAATACACACCATAGTTTACATTTTAAAGCCACAACATTGGCTTAGGGGACTATCTTCATGTGTCAAACAACTAATTCATCTATAGGACTTTGTTCCTTACATAATTTGAAATGATGAACTAGAGGCAAAGTAACAAATTTTGAATCACATAGAAAATTTTGATATCACATTCTCAATAAGGGGTGTTTGATTAACATAATTGAGAAGAAAATGCATTTTATGATGTGATGTGATTGAAATATGTGGTTAAAAATAAGAAAAAGTTTTGAATTTTCGTGTAATATTAATTTATTGAAAAATATGTGGTTGAAACTGAGTATTGGAAGAATGTGGATCAAACAGGGGATAAATGTAGTTTGTTTCAAAAGCAATACATTCTTTGACCTATTTCTTATAATGTGTCCATTCCTAAAATCCTTCTATCATACCTTACATCATTCATTTCAAGTTCAACTGCAAGTGATTTCTTTATTTGGTTTATACCATGCATGACAAGTCCAATTGATATCATGTCATCTACATATAGCAGGAATAAACAATCACACAATATTTTCTATCTTTCTTAAAATATAAGCACTAATAGCACTTCTATTAAGACCAGCCGTAGAAGCAAATGTATCAAATCAGTTGTAGTATATTTCACTACAAATGAGAAGACTCCATTATAATCAATGCTTTGTTTCTAAGTGAAATTGATGTAGGATGCGGTAACGTATAGAAATAATAAGTGAACACAGTGTCTAAGTTATGTTGATTCCAAATAAATACCACAATTTGATAACCTATTAGTTTATGTTCATTATTAAGAATACCAGCAATCTAAACATAAAAAATTCTGTGATTCGCACTCAAATAAAAAATAAATAAATAAATATACTCGTTAATTTAAAATATCAAATATTGAGAATTTCAGGGGCTGTTTTCTTCTTGTTTTAGTTTTGAGTTTTGAATTCATTTGGAGATTGCTGAAAACACGTTCTTTTTGTCATTTAGAAAAATTGTTTTCAAAAATTAAAAAAATTGAAGTTTTGATTTGGTTTTAACTTTGAAAACGGTCAAAACGACTTGTTTTAGCGTTTTCCGTTTTCTTTGTAAATTTTAAACTCATTTTTGGGAATTCGTTTCTGAAAATGGGTAAGTGAACGTGTTTTCAGTATTTTCGAAAACTGAAAATGGTCCGAAATTAGTAAAGAGAACGTGCCATAAGAGATAGAGAAAATCCAATATTTATTTTATTTCAAATCAAAATCACTAATTGCTGTTGAGGCTTGCAACCTTTATTTAAAGCAATAACTACAATTCAGATAAAGACCGAATTTAGATAAAAACTAAAATTAATGATGAAGACTCAATATTTATCTAGACTAAATTTAGATAAAGATTAAAATTGAAAATAATGACTAAATTAATGATGAATACTCAATCGTCATCAAAAAACCTTTAAGAATTAATCTAGCTTTAAACCTTGGCGGTTCTTTATGGAAAATTCCCTTCTTTAAGAGTATAAATTCATTTACAATCTATTAAGAATTTATCTTTTGAAAGAATGTCATCTCTTAGACTGTTCACTATTTACAGCTTCAGTGCAAGTTTTTGGTTCTTGATTTTCGAAACGATGATTTTTGGGCTCAATTTCACATTATCTTTTCTACTAAACAATCAATTCAAACGGCTCAAACCCACAACTAATATATTTACCTCGGTTGTTTCTCAATCTCACTCACAAAGAACGAAACAACATTATTGATTTGCAAGTTACAAAGGTACGAGAAAAATAAAGAATAAGGCACAAAGAGGAGACCAAAATGAATGAGGAAGTCACCGGTTTTCACTCTCAATTGCACCCGTTTTCTCCAACAGTGGGCAGCCATTTTTTTTTTTTTTTCCTCTTTAAACACAAATCACACACTTTAAAATGCAAATGATGGAGGCTATATATAGTCTAACATTAGGTTATCAATTTGGACCAAATAAAGGATAAATGGGCAGAGACTGAAAGCCATTCAATAGGTAAATATATGGGCCGTGAGCAATATTAATTCTTTTTTTTTTTTTTTTTTTTTGTACCCAGGTATCCCAGTTTAGTCAGACTAATTTCATGGATCACCAGCTACCGGCCCCTCAGTAACTGACGGAGGTAAATCGCGGGTTATGCCCAAGTTAACCAAAGTTCGAGCACCCCTTATACTCATGACCTCAAGAGAGCCTTCCTCCATGGTTAAACATTAATTCTTTAAACTACTTCCAACGGTCCATATTATTTTGGGGTCGAACATTTGGACTTAATTGTTGATAATTCACCATTGGGCGAAACTATGAAAATATATTCCGATGGTTTACATTATCGCCCAAAATTTATTGATTATCAAAACCCAACAATAATCTCCTAAATCAGATGGTTGATTTTCTTTTCTTGATCCTTGTACTATCTATTTCTCCAAAATCAGAAACATTTTTGTATTTCTTTTCATTCAAAAGGTGTATGCCAGATTCATTAAAGTCACATTCCTAGTGATAGATATTAAACCTCTAATTAATGTAAGAAAATATATAAGAAGAGAAAATTAATTTGACAATTTGTTATTTTAAAGAAAGATTATGTAACAATATTTAACGTGAATTTGTATTGTTTACGCTATTTAATAAACTAATGGCGTGCTCATTATGAGTCAATTATGTTTAAATTATCATTTAATACTTTACAACATAGTTGTATTTTGCATTTACAATTATAAATTTGCAAAAATAAATAAATTATCCTTCTATTTTTTATTTAAATAAAATATTTCATATAAAATATCTGAATTTCTTTTAAATAATTGCAATCTAGATTGTTTTACAATTTATGATTTTTTTTTAACAGTAATAATAACGTATAGAGTTTTACATTTAATATTTTAATTGAATATAACGATTGTTTTCTTAAATTATTGTTTTAGTATATTTGAAAGTATTTTTTTTTTTTTTAATACTAATCTTATGATATGAATAATTATATTGCTTAAGGTAATTGAGTTATTTAATTTATTGGCCTAAATTGAATTAAAATTAATATTTTCACTTATAAGCAAGGCTGTGAAGATCCTGACTTTGGGTCGTGTCGTTTAAGGGATCTTGCGGATTAAATCATTGGATCGAATCAAGAATCCCGAGATTCTATTAAATATTAAACATTTAATAGATTATGTTGACACTCTAAAAATGCAGTACAAAACTAAAGGTCCAAAATGAGAGGTCCAATTGAGGAACCCAAGATAAAGGTCTAAAAGGAATCAATTTAAATGCCCAAAATGAAAAGCTCAATTGGGGGGTCTGAGATAAAGACCTAAATAACGGAAGCCCAAGGATAAAGAAACGTCATCGTCCAAGCTGACAGAACACACATAGGCTGAGCGAATAAAAGGTCATGCAGTCGCCCAGAGAGATGATTCGGTTATCGCCCAAACCTTCGAAGTCGCCCAGGGTGGAATACATCTGAAGTATCGTGGCCAACTAATCCAGCAGTTATGGAAGCAGTTGTTAAACGGATTCGACATGCCCCACG
>CAIGRF010162831.1:0-32984 GCA_903798235.1 Fraxinus ornus
ATTACGCATTTTAGAACACTGCCGATAAATCACCGCACACAACGAAGCACAGGTGCACGCATCAAGGCATCGTTGTGCGAGAGGAGAGCATTGCTGGAATAGAGAGGAAAAAGAATAGAAGAATAGGATGGAGTGAGTTAGGGCGGGATGGGGTGGATAGAGATGAATGAGATAGTGATAAATAGAGAGGAGGGAGAACAGAGAGGATCGAGATAGAAGAGTGAAAAATGATTAGGATTTGGGATTGAAATTGGTTGGGGTGAAATGATATGAGGTAGGGTGGTACATGTATGTATTTAGAATAATTTAATTTTATAATATTATTATTAATATTTAAGAGTTAAATTATCACCTAATTTTTGAACAAAAAACTCATGTGCGGGCGAAATTTTCACGAAAAATAATCTGTTACTGAAAATAAAATAAAATAAAAATGGAACGCAAATTACCTTAAAGGGTAACAAAATTCAACCCTTTTCCAGCTTCCATTTACAAAATAAATTAATTATTATTATTATTATTTTTTTTTTTTCATCACATTTGTACAAATAATCTTTGTGACTTGTGAGTTGAAACCTCAACATAACTTTTCTCCATTTTCCAATCCACTTTCATCGGACGCTATCTTGTAAATTCCACCCAAAATTCGTAGCAATTCAATCAATCAATCAAATGACAAAGGCCAGAACCATCTATAATTTCTCCTAATTGTAATTCTGAACCTTCAATTTCTTATTATTGTGAGATTTTTTTGAAATAAGTTATGCCCTAATTTGATTGTATGTTGATTCGAGTTACTGCGGACTCTCGTTTGTGCGTACATGGGCGTATGTATTCGTTGATGTATAGATTAAGGATAGATCTTTTCGATCTATTAGGACGAGGATCAGGGAGGGGAATATCATTTGAAAGGGGATTTGGGGGTTCTTAGATTTTTTGAGGGATCTTTTTCTTAAAGCGTTTAATTTTTGAAATTTACGGAAAAATCTTTTATTTCAAGTTTTTGTTGTATTTTAAATTTCCCTTTTAATTGGGAATCTAGATATTTTCTCTTGTGATTTTTACAGTCTTCTGGCTAAAGATTTTTATTTTTTAAACTTGGTGAGTGTGCGATGGTTTGGTGGTGTGCTTTATGATTCTATGCAATACAATTTAAATACTTCCTAATAATTTGTTTTGACTTTTACTAGGAAAGGCTTGTTTAGCTTATCATTTTTTCTGATGATTTTGGATCCTCTGGATTCTGCATTTCTGAATGTCAAAAGCACATCCTTCTGTTGATAAGAGGGTTTTGTGGCAATTATGTTTATGTTGTTATTCAGTGTTAAAATGAAGTTTTTTAATGCTTCACTGTGTGATTTATTGTTGTCGTGTTATGGATTTTGGGTCTGCTTTGTAGCATCTGTCGTGTCTATGAGATTCGGTACTCCGCCCCTAATTTTTCTGTTTGATTAGAGTCAGATGTTATACAAATGACCATTTTCTGTTCCACAATACAACTGCAGGTTGTGGGACTCTTTGATGATTGTGGCTCAAGAATTATTCAATACTTCTTTACTTGAGGCCCTATTACTTCAAGATTATAACCATTACTGAAATTTATTTATTAAATGCTGCTGATGGGTTGCCAGCCAATATGCTATAAAGTCGAGTAAAGATACTGTATTTTTTCATTTGCTAAGTCCAATCCAGTGTTGTTATACTGATTCAGACGTTGCCGTAAGGAAGAAAATCTCAGAACCACCCTTTTGTGGTGAGTTAAATACAATAGGTGATAATATTGTGTTGTTATAACCTTGATGTATTAAGATTGCTTGTTACCTGAATGCAGATTTGTATTTGTTTATGTTTATGTCATGAGAATGAATCGCCTTTCTTTTTGTGTGAATATCGTCAACACTCGTGTTACCATATCCGGGGATACTTTGTGGTTCGTCCAAGTGGCTGTTTAATTTGCACTGCCAGGTTGGAATAGGGGAGTGAGAAGCAGTAGTGCATTCTTGTCATGTCCATTTATAGCGGATTATTTTGGGGAATAATAACTGTTCCCTGTTGCACCAATAGATCTGGAAGTTACTGCATGACTTCTCCTTTATGATCAAGGTAAGTCTGTCTGCAAATAAAAGCATGGCCTTTTGCAATGCGTGGGGGGTGATGAAGAAATGGAAGACACGAGTGACTAGGTATAAAATATTTGCTAAAGTTTTTTAAAACATTTCATCAGTTTTGTTGTTTGAAAAGCTTGGTAAGATCTTGGAGGATATCATCACAGATATAATTTATTGGAACAAGAAATGATTCTTAGCAGTGAATTGGAACTTGTAATTCAAATTGCAGTCATGGTACTATTTTCTAATAGTAATAGTAAACTCATTTATATCTAATCTATTTTTTCTGGCTTGGCTAAGTGGGATAGCCGAGCCATTCCCCTTTCTTTAAGAGCTTGAATGCAGCAGTGGTGCTTGATTAGTGTGATGGAGAAACAAGGTGTTTGGAGTTACTTGCATCTCCATTCCTGACTTTCCAATAGGTCTTGGAACTGTGTAATCCTATTTTACCAAATTTGATTTTAAAAGCATTTCATGGTTTTGGCTTTTTATGTACATTGTCTCAATTAAACCAAGACATCCTTCTCTTTCTTTTTGGTCAAGAGGATAACAACTGGAGGTACAAAGGGCATTAAGAATTCTGAGGACTTTCTGTTGAGAATTAAAAACCCCAATTCAATTCTATCGAGAGCAATTAAGAATACACAAGATTTATAGAGTTTAGCCTCAATGTGATACTATGTCCTCTTCTTCCTACGCTGCAGTAATTTATTATGACGAGAAGAAGTTTACAAGAGAAAATCGTACTCGTATATTCTCTAACCCCTCTTTCTCTTTTTTTTTTTGACTTTTTCTTATTTATAAGATAAATTAGGGAAAAATTGAAATTTAGGACTTATGAATTTTTATGAATTTTACAAGAACATAAATTTCTAAATTGCCCTTAATGAAATACAAGAGCCTCTACAACTAGCTCTGCGAAGTGGCAATAATTAGGCTTCACAACTTAACACTTTCTGGTCGATAGGTTCACAAATACAAGAGTCTTTGATCTACAAATGTGGGGAAAATTGGATATCTTGGGGTGGGACATCGGAATGGGGTTAGTCACATATTGTAGCTGATTCAGAAAGAAGATATGAATGGTTCCATGAATTTAGCCTATGTTTGATGGCCATTATAAAGAGAAATTGGGGAAAAATGGTGTTATGAATATTGGTTTTTTTTAAGAATGCGCAGTTAAAAAGTAAGGAGAATTTTTATGTTTACGTGCAAAATATTTTATTGTTTGAATATGTGGTTGAAAATGATATGAAAAATGAAGAGAGTCAAATAGGGGCTTATTAAGAAATCTGTTCTGCTGGTAATTGCAGAATCGTAGTGATTGAGTGTGTTTCCTCCTTCCCTCGATTGTTGATTCATACACTTAACACAGATAATTGGCACTCTTAGCTTATATTCAACTTGAATGTTTAATTAATCTCTCTCTATGCATGCATGTGAGGGCCCACAGAAACAATCAGCAAATGCTCAACTTGTGAAGCAATGTATTTTTCCCTTTTTGTAGGTGTTGGGTGGCATTCTGTCGTGATAATATTTCAACTGTCTTTTTCTTCCTGTAGATTTTTTATTTTTGCTGTCATTTTTATATATTAACGTCTCTTTGATTTATTTTCTTTGCATTTTAGTGGAATGACTAGTATGCTAATGATTTCAATAATAGTAACATATCACAGTGCACATAGATGGCCAGTAGAAAACGAAGCTTGTCAAATGGTGCAGATGTTTCTGCTCTGTACAAGGAATTGGATGAAGCTTCATGTCCCATATGCATGGACCACCCACATAATGCGGTTCTTCTCATTTGCAGTTCCCATGATAAGGGATGTCGATCATATATATGTGACACTAGTTATAGGCATTCAAATTGCTTAGACCGATTCAGAAAGCTCAGGGAAGAAAACAAGGACAGCTTGGACTCAATAACTTCTGGTGACTTGACTGTGGAGGCAGGGGAGGATACAAATCACATTCAGATTGTAAGTAACACTGCAGCAACCATGGGTCTGCCTGGAGGATCCGGAAGCACCCAAGATGAAAATTCTAACTTTGAAGAACAAGAAGGAACATTATGGGGAAGGCTTGATCTTGGGGAAACTGACATGGAGAAATCAGAACCTATATCAAATTTGAGTTGCCCTTTATGTCGTGGGAGTGTTTTGGGCTGGAAAGTTGTAGAAGACGCCAGAAAGTACCTCAACCTGAAGTCTCGAAGTTGCTCTCGTGAATCTTGCTCGTTCCTTGGTAACTATAGGGAGTTACGCCGGCATGCTAGAAGAGTTCATCCAACCATCCGTCCTGCAGATGTTGACCCAACAAGACAGCAAGCTTGGCGGCGCCTTGAAGACCAAAGAGAATACAGTGATATTGTTAGTGCCATTCGCTCAGCCATTCCAGGTGCAGTAGTACTCGGTGACTATGTAATTGAGAATGGAGATAGGGTATCAGGGGAAAGGGAAAGAAGTGGAAGTGGAGGTGGAGGTGAAGGTGGCCGGTGGTTAAGCACCTTCTTCTTGTTTCAGATGATTAGCTCAATGGAACCAGGAGGGGAGCTAAGGGGTGGCAGGTCAAGAGCTTTTTCAAGGCATAGGCGCCCGACTGGAACCTTTTCTAGGCGCCGTTATTTGTGGGGTGAGAATTTATTGGGCCTCCAAGATGACGATGAGGATGATGATGGTGATGATGAACCTGACCCAAACATATTAAGCAATATTGATGAAGATGTTCCTCCAAATCCAAGGCGACGTCGACGACTGACACGTGCTCGATCACATGAAGACCAGCCATAGGTTATTGGCAGAAGGATTTGGTAGCCCCCCCTCATTGTTTCTGTACATGAATTCATATTTTCTTATATCAAAACAGCATTTTTTGATATTCTCCAAAATGTTTTTGATAATGTGCAGGTTCCCTCTTGATAACGAGCCAGGAATGAAGTTTCTGAAATTCATCAACTCAGAGACAGAATTTGATGGATTGGGGCGAATGGAAATATAATCTAGGATTTGTTTGCAGGTTGTTCCTTCAATAGGAAGAGGGTGAAAATAATTGCAGGTGGTTTGTTTAGTTTCTGTGGCTTATCCCCAGAAATATGTAAAAATGCTTTATGTTGGATGTCTGATCATTGTTAAACCTTGTGAAATACTATGTATTCTGTTCACATGTTATGTTTGTTATTCAGCATCTTTCATTTTGATCCATAGTCGGATATACTCAATGAATGACTCGATGCAGATGCTTGAAATAGTGAACACTTCAAGGGCATGCTTGATAGAAAGTATTCTGAACGATTATACATCTATTTCAAACTTGTTGCATATACACTTTCTTTTACATATTGATTTATTGAATTTACGCTCGATACAACCTCACACCACTTCTTACATGTACCTATTATAAAATTGCCACATCATTTTTATACTAGGTGCAAGCAACGTGCAATGCACGTTTGCTTAGTTTATTTTTAATAGTTTTGTTTAAGAATTCATTTGTTATTAATAAAGATATAATTTTTTTGGTTAATAAAATAATTATTGATGTAATGTTTATGTAATTGATAAATAATTAAATAAAGTGTTTCTATCTGTCATCTACAACCCAAAATCACAAATAGAAAACTCAAAGTTCATATTATGCACAATAATATTATACTATATTCTAAAAANAGCGGGCCGAGCCAAGCCCGAACCGAGCCGGCTCGGGTTTTATTTTATTTTTATGTCAAATCTACATTTTTCACTAAAAAAATTTAAAATTTGTACAGTTTATACGTTATAAATTAAATAAAAAAGCTCGGGTTTGACTCGAGCTTTTTGTGTCGAGCTTTTTTGAACTTGAGCCGAGCCGAATCCGACCAAAAAAAATAAGGCTCGACCCGAGTCTGGCTCGTTGTAACCGAGCCCGAGTCGAGTTCGGCTCGAGCTTTTTTCGAGTCGAGCCCGAGCCGTCCGAGCCGACGAACTTTTTTACCATATCTACCTATTTGGGAGGGGATTGTACACCGAAATATCAATCCCGTTGTATAAATAGAAAAACTCTTAGTTTTTACGTATGTCCTATGAATAAAGTTCAAAATATTTAGAAAATAGCGTGCGTTATGTACAATTTTTAAATATCAATTTTTTGTTCATATTCTGGATTCAAATTCCAATCTATCCACCTCAGCTAAACCTGAGATCACCAAAACGACGTCGCAAGTAGCTTTATTTATTTTGTCTTTGCCCTTGTTCCTTTTTTCCCGTCTTCTCTTTGGGAATTTCCTTCTGGAAAAACAGTTAAACCAGTAATCAATTGCGTAGCCCAAAATAGCCCTAGAGAGATGGAATATTTACTCCCGACATTGAGGAAGAAGCAAGAAGTGGACTCCATAATCAGAGACACCATTGACAAAGTACTCGTCCTCCGGTTCGGCCGCTCCTCCGACGCCGTTTGCTTGCAGCTCGACGACATCGTATGTTCGCTCATCTTATCCCTCTGTGTAACAACAATAATGTTCAAGATTAATTAATCAAAGTAATTAGCTAATTTTCAAATCTGTTATGATCACCAGCTATATAAATCAGCAAGAGATGTGTCGAAATTCGCGATAGTGGCGTTAGTGGACATAGATTCGGATGAGATTCAGATTTATTTAAAGTATTTTGACATAACGCTGATTCCATCTATAGTTTTCTTCTTCAATGCTCACCACATGAAGATGGATTCTGGGTATGAATATCTGTGTGATTCCATTATAGTATATAATCTATTTAATATATCTTCTCGTTTAAACTTCTTGCTTTTGGTTGTCGAATAATTCATATAGACTTATGACAATATCATTTTTGGCCTGCTCATATTTGTTATCCTTCTTTCTTCGTCTTGTTTTTCGGTGAAGGGGAGACGGGAGGTGTTAAGATTTGGATTCCATCTTAAAAGGTCAACCTTGTTAAGAGGAGTAGTTCAAAATCTTTATTAATTGGTGTGTGTCAACATCGTTTATCGATGTGGGATATATATCCCTTAACACGCTCCGACAAGATGGTGGCTCATTTGAGCAGACAAATCTTGAAATCCACATTATCATTTTAGAGTTTTAAAGGGATCGAATCGCTCGTTGGAGCATAATGGGCTGTAATACCATGTTAAGATTTGAGGTTCCATCAGAATCGCTCGTTGGAGCATAATGGGCTCTGATACCATGTTAAGATTTGGGGTTCCATCTTAAAAGGTCAACCTTATTAAGAGGAGTAGCCCAAGATCTTTATTAATTGGTCTGTGTCAACATCATTTATCGATGTGGGATATAAATCCCTTAACAGGAGGGAGAGGTATAAGAATACAAGTCACTGGAAATATCGAGTAACAATTAACCTGTCTTGCCACTTCTTGTGTTGTTTCCTTTACACATGCAGATATATAGTTCTTGGATTTGATTTTTGATTTTGGGGTTACATTTTTATCTCTTACCTGTTGCAGGAGTGCAGACCACACTAAGTGGGTAGGTAAATTTCAGAGAAAACAAGACTTTGTCGATGTTGTGGAGGTACACTTCTACTTAATACAGGAATCTTGAACATAGCAGATGGATCAAACATGATTTATGGGCTTTTACTAACTACTTATAATTACGTGTACTACATAATAAGATGTCACGTTAGGTGTGCTCAAAGCTTTTAACCCATATTTGACTAAAGTTTATGAAATGTTTATAATCGATCAAATTACTTTTTATCCATACATTATGTGACTGCTTACTTATTTATAACTCATTTTTATCAATCTATAATTTAAAGCGATTATAAACAACTCCCCTACATAACTGAGTATGTAGCATTATGCTGTGAATCTTACCATATTAGGAGAGTTGTGATGATGCAACATTCTAGGAAGCGAAAGCTTAGTATACTGGTCATGGCTTATCAAAGGAGTAGAAATCAGTAACTCTGGCCTTTATCGACTACATTCATTAAAATATTAAAAGGATACTATCTTCTTTCTAATGTTGGAGACTGTTTGGGAAGTTAGTTACTTGGAAGCACAACCCTACGGTAAAACTACTAGAAACTTGGGCGAACAACAATATCTGACGATTCATGTTTTTATTTGGATTGATTATCATAACTATTAGCTCATTTTTATTTTCTATTTTAAAATTGCAACAATTGTACAAGTTAGCAGCCAATAGTGTTCCTAGATATCTGTTGAGATTTTTTCTTGTATATTAGTGTTTTGGTTAAGCTTGCCACAGTAGTTCTTCTTGTTAATGGATATATGATGCTAGTTCTGTATGCTTGCAGGCAATATACAGAGGCGCAATGAAGGGCAAGCTCATAGTAAGTTGTCCTCTGCCTCCTGAGCGAATACCAAAGTTTCAGCTGCTGTTTAAAGATGTGTAAGCGGCTTTGGATTAGGTTTTCTAGAGTTTATAGTTTCATTCAATAAAACCGCTGTGTTATTTGAGTATTTCATCTTAATTTCTGAATGTTTTTAGACAATTTTTCACATTCCTGAAGTTTGAAGGTGAAAATTTATTGACCCAGCTTGAACTTCTATATACAAGAACTATGTTCAAACCAAGTTCTTCTGATGTGCATGTAACTATATCAGTTATTATTTTCGAAAATGAGTGTTTGACCTTAAAGGACATATGTAACAGAAATGGTATCGATAGGACTCATGTGTGACCTGTCATTATCTCTTTCATTGCTTCTTGTTTTCTTTTAACGGTTTTGCTTTTGCTTTTGCTTTTTGTAGATTAGTTTAATAAAGAAATTATCTTAGGTTAACTTTCTCTTTTAGAATATTTAAATATGTTCAAAAGCAGTTTCTTAGTCTCGTAGATAACTTTTGATATTTTAAAATCCCTGTCAAATGGGTCCGAAGTCAAATTAATTAAATTTCAATAATTCAAGGTACCCGAGTAGTTAAATTGAATTCGCAACTGTTTGGTTACGAGACTTGAATAAAATCTTTTGTTTAATTCAATCACCGTGTTAATAAATATGATATGAATGTAATGGTGACAATAATCGAATGAATAATATATTCATCACTAGTGTACAAGAGATCTCTTAATAAAATAGGAATGCCGACCAGATGACAACTACACCCTTAATAAAAACACTCAATTTCAAGAATCACGCAAGAACATTTGAACAACTTGATAGATATGGAATCCAATTCCATCAAAACTTTTATTTGAGAACCATATGCCCTTTTCTTGCATGAAATCGACTTCAAATCAAATCTTGTGACTTTTGAGTAAATAGATATGCTTTTTTTTTTCCTCGATGAATTCTATAGTGACACAAGTTATACTGCGATATTAGAAACTAACGTGCCAGTTTNGAGAACCATATGCCCTTTTCTTGCGTGAAATCGACTTCAAATCAAATCTTGTGACTTTTGAGTAAATAGATATGTTTTTCTTTTTTCTCGATGAATTCTATAGTGACACAAGTTATACTACGATATTAGAAACTAACGTGCCAATTTTTAATCATGTACCACTCTCGATACTTGTTTGGCTCCATCAATTTGCAAACAAGTACAAGTTCTTTCAAATTTTAAACGAGTACAAGTACTTTTTTGTTTCAAAGAAAATTATGGAAGATATTGATAGTGATTCATGAGAATTAAAGTGAAATTATGGACAATTTAAATTGATGGGTGCATGTGCAAGTGCAACTACTTAAATGGTCATAAATTTAGTTGACAAGAAATGCATACCTAACCATGTGGTAATGACTAATTTACTTCAACTATAATAAATAATTATAAAATTGAATATTAGATAGTATAATATTCAGGCCATTTTCACAAGAGATTATCTACTTGTACATAATTTTTTATACATCAAGGTATCCACACTCTCACATGGTGAGACCCATTTAAATAAAAAATATTATCTCTAAGTGGGCTCCACTCTCATGTGAAGAGGTGGACACCTTGATGTACACAAAATTATGTACAAGTAGCAAGACTCTTTTCACAATCACACAAATTTAGTAGAACACGACAATTATTAAATTGGTACGATATTTTCACACGAATCCCAATTTTTCTTAACAAAAATTATATATTTCATTAATATGAACACATATTGTTCATATAAATCTATTTAAAATTTGCTAACAACTATCTTGAAATTCTTAGAATTAAGAGCTTGTTTGATACCAATTTTAATCCAATTAAAATTGAAAATATAGTCGTTATTGGATCCCACTCGTCTAATTAAAGTCAACAATAACGACTAATTTTTCAATTTTAATCCGATTTTAATTTCTATCAAACATACTCTAGATCGAAAGACAAATAAAATAATACAGTAAGTTCAGAGCATTTTCATGTATCGTAGTTCAAATTGTTAATAATTAATTCTTTAAATTCTTTGATTTTTATAAAAAAAAAATTATTATAGTCTGAGTCGAGACCATTCCAATCGTATGTTAATATTTCAGACACTATTCGTCAATGTCCAAAATTTAAAAAATAGTTAATAGCATGTCTGCGCATAAAATTAGCTAAAATGTTTTTCCCGTGAAAAATTGAAAATCTTCCGCCTCAAGAGTATTACACGGGCCGGGCCCTTCGGCGGCTACTACGATCTTCTGCTTTTTTCATTTTCAGTACCCTTTCACCCACTCTGTACAACGTGGTACCCGTTTACTTCCTCTCTCTACCTATACATATCGATACTGTATGTATGTACTCCGAGGGTTTTGAAAGTTTCTGTAGATCTTGATGGATAAACGGCAGAGTGCTCCGATGAAGGCTGATGAAGCAAGCTCGTCTTCGGATAGTCAAGAGTTGAAGTCTAGTAACGTTGTTGATAGTAATGACGTTGGTGGTGATGCTGCCCCAATTTCTAATGTAGGCAGTAAGTTTTCAGGTACGGATGATTACCGTCAATTTCTTGGAAAAATCGAAAATTTGAAATTTATGAGTGGTAGTATTAGTAATTGGAGTTACAAGAGAAGGTAATTTTGACTTGTGATGATTTTATGTTTGCGAAGTTGATGATGGAAGTCCAAGTCTTAACATGAAGTATTGGAAGTGTTTTCAGTTAATTTAATTGAAACTTATTGACTCGAAGTGGCTGTAGTTGTATGATTTGCTTCTCATGATTTCTCAGTTTCAATTACTTGGAAATTTTGAAATTGTGGAATTTATAAGTAGTAGGAGATATTGAATTTTGGTGTTTTTTTCTGTTTGAGAATTTGTTGATGGTTCATGAGTGGAATAATTATGTGAAGTTTTTAAAAGTGTTTTTAGATAATTTAAATTGAATTTCTTGGAATGGATGTAGTTTATGATTTGATTTATTTCACATGGTAGGGAGTGGAGGAGGGAGTTTTTCTAGAGTGAATACAATGCCTCCAAAAATTTTGAGTTCTGATATATTAGAGCCAGTTCCAAGTGAATTCAACTTGGAAAGATCGAGAACTGAGAAGCAGAGACATAATGTTGTACTTGCTAAAGACGCTGAACAAATTTTTGATGAAAAAATTACTGACCAGCAAAAGGTAAGGATTCTCACATATTTTCTCATTTAGGCTTGGTTTGGTGTTATTTTAGATTTTAAAAAAATAAGATTTTGCTGTGCCGAAGAAAGAGTCAACTACGGGAAGAATCAGTTAAGTATTTAATAAACTTTTGTTTCAGAACAACCTGTAAGTTTTAAAATCAGCAGTTTAGGGTTTGATTAATAAAAATACTTTATTGTTGTGTATGTTATGTGTTTCTGTATTATTATCATTGGTAGTATTTTATAGCATTTAATACTATTAACTCTTCATCTAAGACAACATAATCACTGTGTTATTTTAGAAGGAAAAATAATAATATCTGTTTTATATCAAAATTTTAAAAAAAAATCGAAAAAAATAACATCTATGAAATCGTATATTGAATTTTAATCTGTCAATGGCCAAGAAAAGAAAAGTGGAAGACTGTTTTTAATGTGAATGATGCAGGAACATTATTATTGTAGAATATTAACAAGCTTAGGACAATAGAGGAATTGATTATATTTATAAGGGTTAAAATTGGTCTTCTAATGATGGATAATTGGATAAGTTAAAAAGCTATAAGCTACCTTTTGTTACTTTTCAAAATATGCTACCACCAGATGGTACAAATTGTTCTATAATTAGTTTTTCTTATTTAGTTTACCAGATGCCTTAAATACATGTAATTGTTTGACAATAAGAAGTTGGGACTTTAAAAACAATCCCAAAACGCGGCCATAGTCTTTTCATTTTCAGCACAGTGCAGTCATTGATTTTGATACTGGTTTCTGCAATTCTCTTTGATGATCTCTTTGTAATAGCTTACAGTATCCTGAAAACAACAAGACAAAGCTTATTCTCCATAAAATTTTCTATGTGAATTCTTTTTCCCCATAATGTTTGATTTGGAGTTTTCTGTTATGGAAGAATGAAATAAAATATCTTGTTGATTTTGATATGTCTGTACCTTGACTAACTTGTTTCATTAGGAGCTTTTGTGAATAACTACACTGGGTCTATGAGAGACATACCTTAACTATCCATGTGGGTCTTCCCTTAATTTTAGCTTACTTGCTCCCACCACCAAATTATTTTTCTATAGCACATTTCATCCTTTTGTTGTTTGACCACTCACAAAATATCCAATAGCTGTATTGTATCTTTATCTTCAAATTCCATATGATCACCACTCAAGCACCCACTTTAATTGTATGCATTTGACCCTCTTTGATTTTTAATCCTTACTAGTAATTGAACCTAACAAGTAAAGAATTGCTTTTTTGGGAAGCACATCCCTGTATCTTAACTCTGTTATCTCCTGATTCCCCACTAAATTGTATGCATTTCACCCTCTTTCATTTTTAATTCCTTGTTAATAGTTGAACCTAGCAGGTAAAGCAATACCTTTTGGGGAGAAAAATGACCCTGTATCTTGACTCTATTATTTTCTGATTCCCGCTATTACGAAAGAACACACCATCACCTTGGTCTTAATTCTACTTAATCTATAGCCTTTAAGTCCTGAGGTACTTCCTCTGACTTGCAATTTATTTCCTCACTAGTCTCATTAATTGAAGTCATATCATTACTAAATAATATATACCAAGTTACCTAGTCTAGGATAAGTTAGTAAGATTAATTTATACTATAGTACAAAGATAAGGACTTTGTCCCATGGTTACTTAAGTTGCACCGTTACCCATAGTTTCTGGAACAACAATTCTGCAGTTTAAATGCTTTCCTCATGGAGCATGGCAGTATCTATAGAAGTCTTTTCTGGCATGACATGTGGTTGCACTAGATGGCTTGGGTTTGAGTTCCTGTATTTGTATGCAAAACTTCAGTTGTAAATGGACTAGACTAGATGGAAGCAGGTGATTTTCTTTATTTTGTATTTTTTGTTTATGACTTCTTTCCATCAGAAAATTAATATGGTGAAGGCTTACAAAAATACCAAAGAATCAGTTTCCTTCAGGTTTTTATTTTTTTATTTTTATTTTTTCCTGTTACACAATTTCATACTTTAGTGTCGATCACCTTTAATATTGTGTAAACTATTCTTGTATTGATTTTAGATCTATCTAAATTAGTTACATTAATTTCATCCAGTTTAGTGAAATGTCTCATTACAGACTGCTAGTCTTTCATCGTACGTACGTGCCTTGGGTTTCATTAAATGTTTAAAACACTGCAGCTCAAATTGTTGAAGAGAATAGCTACTGTCAAACATGATGGAACTGTAGAATTTGAGGTTTCGGGAGATATTAGGCCTCAAACTGTAGGAACTTGTCATGATAATGTACATAGTGAACTTGATGAAGAACCTCTTGATACAACAGAGCTTCAACATATTCCTCCATTGCAAATTGTAATGCTTATTGTTGGAACTCGCGGGGATGTACAACCATTTCTTGCAATTGGCAAACGACTACAGGTACTTTCATTTCAATATGTGATCCTGTATTGATTTACTAGCGATAATCCTTGAACAAACCTTCAGTCTTTAAAGCACCTTCCTGTTAAATTAGAAAGGTGAAAGAAATGACAAAGCGTAGAAAGGAAGAGAATACTTTAATGTTGAAAACTATTGTTCAGATATTTAGCCTAGAATTTGTTCCAATAGCTTTTGAAAAATTTGACAAATGAGGCACTTTTAACTGCGTGAATCTAAAACTTTGATTTAAAGTTAATAAATCGACAAACTTTTAATTAGGATTAGGGGTCTCACATGCGTGCAAAATCTTCATTAGTAACCATAAAATGCCGCTTCCATTGCTCAGGATGGATGCAAATCAACACATCTCCTTCAAAATGTTCTTGCTAGTCTGCCACGCAAATAAGCTAATGTTGACTTGACTGCTCCTTTCGTGTTGTTATTGAGTCCATAGCCACTTTAGATTGTTCTTTTCCCTGCCATGAAAGTCCCTCCATGGTAAAGAACAAATGCTTGGATTTTATTTTTTTGCTATAGAAGATCAAATAGACTTCCTCTTATGTTGTTTTAACCTTTAGTAACTCTTCTGGTTAAACTTTTACATGTTGTAAATCTCTTATTTTATTGGTCTTGTTAGCAATAACATTTCCAAGGTGATTAGCAGTAACTGAATAATTTTTTTCAGATTCTAGTGGACAAAAAATGGATTTTTGTGGAAGTGTTTATATAGACTTTAGTGGCATAAGTTTATTTGGTATGTGAGTTATCAAGATAGATTTTCTTTATTGGACGGTTTTGAAAGCCAAGAACAAACTTCTTGTTTTCAGCTGAAACTTGTCTTGTAATTACTTATTTCTTCCATGGGATTTGGTTTGAAATGTTAGATCCCGACTAAATCTTGAGAATTTCAGTGACATCTATCTCATTCTTATGACTAAGCCTCCATTTGGAAAGAATTTATAAATGATTAGATAGAAATGAGTGGTGGGTTAGTGGATAGTATTTTTGTGTCCGTTGGAATGTGTGGTTGAAATGAAGTATAACCATTTATAAATTGATTTGACCATTTATAAATTGATTTATAAAGTTTGACAATTGGTGGCTAAACTTCTGCTGCTTTGGGTTTTTTATAAAGTTGATGAGAATGGTTGGCTGCAGGATTACGGGCATCGTGTTAGATTGGCGACTCATTCAAATTTCAAAGAGTTTGTCTTGACTTCTGGGTTGGAATTCTATCCTCTTGGCGGTGATCCAAAAGTTCTTGCCGAATGTATGTTTCTGATGTTTATATTTGTTTTGCAACTGACTGTATCATCTCGTGTCTCTCATTATTTCAATTTTTTAATTCCTGGTAAATTTTATTATTTGAAAATTGATGCTTGTAGTCTACAAGTAATGGTTAAGATTAGATGAACAAAACTTTTTGAGTATTTTGTTGGATGCACTCGACTCAAAATGTGCTGTCAATGCCTCGTGACCATTCTTGATGTTTCTATGACTAACCTTCAAAAGTACATGACATAATTGGATGCATTTTGTTTAGCACGTTCCATTTCGTAATCATAGGCACCGGATATTTGTTTGTTGTGAGGGTATATTTTGGGCCAAAATCTGGTTGTTTATCTACTGGCTAATGTTTGTTATATATCTATTTTTTTTTTCCGCAAAGGAATGAATCAATTGACTAATGATGTTAATCCTCTTTTATGCAGACATGGTTAAAAATAAGGGCTTTTTGCCTTCAAGTCCTTCAGAAATACCCATACAAAGAAATCAAATGAAGGAAATAATAAATTCTCTACTTCCAGCATGCAGAGAGCCGGACATTGATTCTGGGATTCCTTTCAAAGCCGATGCAATCATTGCTAATCCCCCAGCATATGGTTATAATCTCTCTCTCTCTCTCTCTCTCTCACACACACACACACACACACACTTCTTGACTCTCTCTGTAGTTTTCCATTTTAGTTAGTTATATGGATGTCATCTTGTAATTTTAGTTCTTCGATATTTGGGAATATGTGACTTTTTGCTTAGTCCTTATAATGTTTGCTAAGCTTAATGATTCCACATCCACCTCTAATGTTGTTAGTTACTTTTCTTACGTATACCGAGGCTTTTATGTAGAGCCTTTACCTCAGCCACGAAGCTATTGCAGCTATTCTAGGATTCATGGAAAGCAAAAATCAGCTAGCCATGACTTCTCACTATCCCACCTCCTGCTGCTTGGCCTGGTGACGACTTGTAGCATCCATCTGTGTTTAGCCTATATGTTCCTTTAGGGGGTTTGTGCCTTCGGATTACTTTAGGAATAGGGATTGGTATAGGTTGCCATATTGTCTTACAATCCTTCGATTCCCTGTCCACTTATTTTTCGGTAGCAACCCAGCCTTCACGAGCAGCTTAATTTTTTGTCTTCTATTCTCCAGATTATCCTTGTCGGTAGCATTGGTATGTCTTCTATTTGGAACATATTAACAGTAGTGGTCCCAGACCTGTGCATATATTTCTCTCTGCACAAAAAAGATGAGACAGAGATCCAGTTGAGGCATTTAATTAGATGCCAAGGAAATTTGACATATGTGTTGCACAATGTCATCAACCGGGCTCCAATGATGACATAATTTCTAGCAGATAAACGAAATTCAGTAGTATAGCTTTGTGCCACAGGAATTTGAAGGATGTTGAATAGGTCTTTTTATTTCTTATTTCCTCCCAGCAAGATTTCACCAAACTCCTCATTACTAGATGGTATCCTGTGTATCTGATCCTTTGTCTCTTGTTGTAGTGGAATTTCTCTAATCCTTAATACCTTATGCTCTGGCAGCACCCTTTTTAGTTTGTCAATGCCCCATTCTCCATAAGCCCAAAATTCACAAAATCTGTGTAGTTGAGCCTTGCAGATGTGGATGCGCTGCAGGCTGCAGCCAATGAAGAGTTTCCAGTCCGGTGATCATTCCAGAATGATATATGGCCATTTTCCAATTTCCAAGCTATAAACTCTTCCACCTTATGCCTTACTTTCACTTATCTTTTCCAGTTCATGTAACATTGTTCTGTGTGTAGTCATGGCTCGATCTGAGATCTTACAAGTGCTGTTATGCAAAAGTCAAGTCCCTTCATTGTATATAATTCAATACAAAAGAATGGTTCTAGGTACTAACCTAGAGTAGAACCGTTGCAGGGCATACACATGTTGCAGAGGCATTGAAAGTACCAATTCATATATTTTTCACTATGCCATGGACGTAAGTCTTTTCTGGATCTTTTTACTTGGAAAGTTGTACTGTACTCTTTTTAGTTTGACAAATATATATACAAAAAATTTCTTCACGTTGCTCAACTTATTATCATGTTAAATAGTAAAACCAAATGATTCCATGTTAATATTTTTTTCTGCCAGGCCGACTAGTGAATTTCCTCATCCGTTGTCACGCGTAAAGCAATCAACTGGATATAGAGTGAGTTTGCTAAGCGTTTCTTTGTGTTCCTCATGATACTGTTATTTTTAGAATAAAAAATTATCAGATCATCCTTACTTCTCCCCTCTCCCCTAAGAAACCCCAACCTAAAATGGAAAAAGAAGAAGAGGGAACCTTTTTCCCCTTCAGTAAAACTGGGGTTTCTTAATTGCATTTTACCGTACATGACACTTCTTGCATGGATTATGCAGCTATCGTATCAGATTGTTGACTCAATGATTTGGCTAGGAATACGGGACATGATAAACGATCTCAGGAAAAAGAAGCTGAGGCTACGCCCTGTCTCATATTTGAGTGGTTCACAAGTGTCGGAGTCAGATATTCCGCATGGATACATTTGGAGTCCTCATCTTGTTCCTAAACCAAAAGGTAGTTTGTTAAAATGACAGTTCTTTTTCTCAGAATTGTCTGTCATGAAAATTTGAGTACTTGTGCCATGTGAAACAGCTGGATTTTATTATTAAACCACAAAGAAAATTATTTGTCAGTGTTACAGCTTGTGAGTTCCATTTCATTTTCCTTGGGCATACTTGGATTACATTTTTATTTTGACAAAGTTGCCAATTTGAACTCTATGCAATATCTTGTTTGACAGATTGGGGAAATAAGGTTGATGTGGTTGGATTTTGCTTCCTTGATCTTGCAACAAATTATGAACCTCCCGAGTCACTTACAAACTGGCTTAAAGCTGGTCCAAAGCCTATCTATATTGGGTTTGGCAGTCTCGTAAGTTTCTCGAGCTCTCTTACATTTATTCGATCCTATCACCCCCAAGGAAATAAAAAATGAAAGAGAAACCTTTGGAGTAGCCTTTCTCCTGTTACCTTTATTGATCTTGGGAGTTTGTATCCTAATTTATTTTGTGGTATGACTACATGTGTTGAAGTATATGTTAACAAAAAATGCACTACATTCGTTTTGAAATTAAAATAATAACTATGATTAAAAATAGTGATGTTTATTATCAGGTTGTGTGTGCATGTGATGTATCACTTTCTACCATTGTCTTTGTGTCCCTACTCTCTTTTCTGAAATTTTTGTGGTTTTCACTTATCACATAAATTCTTGTTTATCTTATAGTTTGTCATTTCTTGTGTACAATTTGCGGTTTTACCCTTTATTTCATCATTTTAGGTACTTATTTATTATGCCCCTGTTTGGGCTCCATTAAAAACAGATTTTGGGAAAATGTATTTTAGAATAGCGATTTTTTGGAGAATGTGTGGTTTAAAAATAAGGAGAAGTTTTGGGCTTACGTGTAATATTATTTTATTGGAGAATGTGTGGTTGAAAATAAAGAGAGAAAAATGCATTTTGGAAATAATGAAGCCCAAACAAGGGCTATATGTTGTAATGGCATTTGTGCTCTCCAACTTCCCTGACTTGACTTCTGTTTCCAAGAACACAGTAATCTCCCCTGAATTTAACATAATTCTTATATCTCAGCCTGTTCAAGACCCAGAGAAAATGACACAAACAATTGTTCAAGCTTTAGAAATAACTGAACAGAGAGGGATCATCAACAAAGGCTGGGGTGGACTTGGCAACTGTAAGTTTCTTTTTTCCTTCTTTGATTTGTTCCACTTATTATATATGCTTTCTTGTCGTAAATACATATTTTTTTTCGTGAGGCCATCAAAGTGTACTGTATTTATTACGATAAGGCTTATTCTCAGTGGAAGAACCAAAGGACTTTGTATATCTGCTGGATAACTGCCCTCATGATTGGCTTTTCTTGCAGTGCGCTGCTGTGGTGAGCCTTCTTATTTTCAGTTGTTGCTTCTGGTCTATTGAAAAGTGAAGCATGATTGATTTTAAAAAGTTAAGCTTGTGCCATCTGAATTGATTTGCTCTCTTGTGGAATGAGTCATTCAACCAGATATGTAAGCCTCCGTTTGGCAAAATTTATAAATGGTCAAAATTCATTTCGACCACATGTTTCAATGGAACCCCAAGTATTATCTACTTATCTACCACTCATTTCTATCCATTTATAAATTAAACCGTTTATAAATTCTTTTAATGGGGGCTAATACTCCATTTTTGAATTTTGATTTATGCTAGAATCTAAAGGAGGTTCTCAGTTATATGCAAATTTCATCTTTGGACCTGAGTTAGCCTGAGGTCTAAACTTAAGTGAGAATTTATATAAATCTTCCACGTGGGTCATTTTGTATTTGTCATGGGAAACTGTCCAGTCAATATTAGGTAATAAATGAATTTTAGGTCAATGATTTGAAGTATTAGAGTAGGTGCATTGGGTAACTTTTTTGTGAGGGCATGACACTAGCCAATTTCAATTGCTTACTGACAATTGTATTTATCACAGCCCCCTGGATCCCTTTCTAATCCATGTCATTTATCAAAGAGTAGTTGGAGATGTGTATTTACCTATTTGTGCTTCTGGAAGTATCAACACTTTAGCTTGCAAAAATTCTTCCATTACTGTCAATACCAGCGTCCTTTTGTTTTGACATATCCAGCTCACACTTTTTACTCTGGGATGAATTGTGGTGAAACTCTGAAGCTTATGATTTTCTTTCCCATTTTTGGGGTTTTTTATTTTTGGGTGGGGGGGAGGTTGGTGGGTGGTGCGTGCGTGCGTGCGTGCGCGTGCGCTTGTATTTTGTATTCCTCTGTCGGTGTGGCCTCATGCTCATTGAATTATGGGTTCATTTAAACCTTAATGTCTTGTGCAAATGTTGAAATCAGGAGTGTATTTTGTAGCTATCAGAGATGATTTTTCTTGTTTTCAGGTCCACCATGGTGGTGCAGGAACAACAGCTGCTGGTCTTAAGGCCGCGGTAAGGATGCATCTTCCATCTTAGGTGATTTTGATCTTAAATACTTGTTTTGAACTTTTCATTGCAATACAGTGCCCAACAACAATCGTCCCTTTTTTTGGTGACCAACCTTTTTGGGGAGAAAGAGTCCATGCAAGAGGTGTAGGTCCTCGACCGATACCAGTTGATGAATTTTCGCTTCAGAAGTTGGTTGATGCAATTAGATTCATGCTGGATCCCAAGGTACCAAATTTTAAAATTTTCTTTTGTCTCCTTATGTTGCTAAAGCCATGCGAGAAGTGCTTGCATTAGTTCTTTTATAGTATTTCTCCCTTGAAGACTGGGTGAAAACTTCCATTATAGTTCCTGAAACCTGTCTGTTTTTGTTCTTGTGAATAGATTTCTCTTCCCCTCTTTTTCCGAATCTCTTGGATATTGTGTTATAACGGGGAAAGGATAGGAGATGCATTTTTATGTGTTAGCTGGGCACAATGAGCAGGTTTAGCTAAGCTTAAAAAGTTCACTTATAAGTTTAAAAATTGAATAGATCAAGATTGGAATAAGAAAGTTCACTTACAAGTTTAAAATAAGTTTTTTTTTTATACAGTTACTTTCAAAAGTTAAATTTTCTTTACTTAGAAGTAAGAATTAAAAGAAGTAACGTATCCAATCTTTGGAAACAAAAAGTTATCTAAAACTTTTATTTATATTTAAGTTCAACCCAACATGTTCATTGTGCATAAAAGAACAGGTGAGGATACTTTGAATTGCATATAAACTTAAGAGATAATATGCAGGTCAAGGAGCATGCAGTTGAACTTGCAAAGGCAATGGAAAATGAAGACGGGATTAATGGAGCCGTGAAAGCATTCTTTAAGCAACTTCGTCGCAGAAAACTCGAGCCTCAGCCAGAACCTGCACCGTCAAGTTTATTCTCTATACGTGGATGCTTTGGCTGTTCCTAAAATTTTGAGTGAATAGGTTGACCACTAGTGCGTATTCTGTAGGGGTGATTGATCATTGATAGAAAAGAACAATCATCCTATGTCTTATCAAGACTCCATAACTTTTGTTTATAGTCAGCATAATTCACACCATTTCTTTCCCAAAATTGTATCAAATTTGGTGTGTCATGATTATATAATAAGTGAGACACTCAATATGCACATATTTCATATCTTCATAATTAATTATTTTTTCGTGTAATCATTAGCTTGTGAAAGTTTTCGTTTTGATTGTAGTTTTGCTAAAACATTTATTGCCATTTAGCCATTGAATGTGCTTATAGCTTTCCCTATACTTAATTTTCGTCTATTTCTGATATATAGAAGCCACAAGACACCGCTTCAGACGAGCATCAGGCTCCAGCCGAGTATCAGATTGTAAGTATTTGATTCAATCGAGTTTTTTCAGGCCATTCTTTCTATTCAGAGGCTGGCCGGGTGCCGAAAAGCTTGAAGCCTGGCATGGCCCATTCAAGCCTGTGTGTCAGACATGCCGGGATAATGCATGGTGTACCATGTATATGAAGTTGCTTTCTGTACCCATCTGCTGCATTGCATAAATGCATTTTGCTAAGATTGATACTTCTAAGATCTACTCTGCTTGATGGTTTCCATTTGATTTCATAACTTGGTTCTTTAATGCTTGTGCTATGGGATGTAGCAAATGGCAAATGGCAATGGCAGGTCGGTATTATGGAGAACTGACAATGCAGTGGTTAACTATACTCACTGATTTAAAAAACTTGGTCTTGTTTTCAAAGCCATGTTTGGGAAAATGGGCCAGTGTTTTTTTGTGTTATGTACCCCAGGGCATGCAACGAATAGATGAAAAAATGACAATGATGATATGCGTAGAGTTGGCGGTGGAGGGTCAGATAAATATGGGGCGACTAATGGCTGTCCCCATAGCCATTTATTGTATATCAGTGTTGAGACTTTAGGGGTGGGGTGTTGCAGGCTATCTGCAACTACCTCTGAACAAGTGGGGACTGGAGTTTTTGGCTTTTTAATCACTCAATTCTTGAATATGGGCTTGTTGGAGTTTACGGCTAAAGTGTTCCTGGACTGAATGCGGAATTGGATTTTCAAGAACTCAATTCGTTCATAGAGGGTCACGGGAGGCTACAACTCTGGTATGTTTGATATGCTTCACTTGCACATAAGTATTAACAGTTTTAGCAAACTCACCATGAAGATAAGAGCAAAGGACTGAAGTTAAGCGTCTGTTTGAATACCATTTTTTGTTCAAAATGTATTATGAAGTACTCCCTATGTCCCATAAAGATAGTCATATTTCTTTTTTCACACAGATTAAGAAAATCTAATTAATATAGTTGAAATAATAAATGTATTATCATTTTTCCTAAAATGCCCTTACATTAATGCAATCAATATTCAAGGTAATTAAATTATATTTATAATAACAAAACACATTAATAGTTGTATACTAGGAAACTAATATATTAATTACAATCTTAAATAAGAAACATAACTATAATTTTGGATAGACGAAAATGGAAAACATGACTATCTTCATGAGATGGAGGAAGTAGTATTTTGTTGGAGAATGTGGTTAAAAAATAAGAAAAAAAATTTGAATTTACGTATAATATTATTTTATTGATGAGTATATGGTTAAAAATAAGAGAAAAAATATATTTTGAAAAAAATAATGGGTGCAATTGCTAACAATATTAAAGAAACGCCTAGATAGCCTAGCTTGCAAAAGAAAAAACTCGAGTTTCCATTAAACCTGATCAACGGTCAGAAGCAGAGAGATAAATATATACATTCATACATGTATACAGTGTGTGTATGTATATATATATATATATATATATATATATATATTTATAGAGAGAGAGAGAGGTGGGGTGGTATGGTATGGTAGGTCGGGGATTCCATTTCCCAATCCATGACATCTCTCTCTCTTTTCACCACTCAGCATGCAGAAGTGTATTGGATTGGAGGATGGATACTTGCACACTTATCTTTCTCTTATCTCTTCTGTTCCCATGCCCATGCCCATACACCCCACCCCTCTTATGCCATTTTTTCCTTATAAATTCAAACACAGAGACATCTTTTCACATTTCCCAACTCAGTTTCTGAACTCCATCTCCTAACCCTATTTTTATCAGAACAAAAAACCCAACTTCAAATTCTGCATATTTGTTCTTTCTTGCCAACATTTCTTCAGGTTTGTTCATCTTTTCCACATCATGGTAATTATATTTGTGTATATAAGTATATGTTTGTGTGTATGTTCATAATCGAAGATAATTTAGACGGAAAGCTGAAAGGAACAAGAATATTTGTATCATTTTTTCTGTTCAATTATCTTTAGCTTTTAGAAGATTTTCCGTTCAACATGTCTCTACATGTTGTCAAAAAGTGGCTTTTAAGCATAACCAAACATGAATTATATTACAATCATCCTCTCATATCAAGTTTTTCCAATGCAATTCTTGCAGGAATGAAGGGTGAGAATGCAATCCATGATTCACCGAAAAATGCACAAGATGAAACAAAATCATTTCCCTGTTTTTACTGCTCAAGAAAATTCCACAGTTCACAAGCTTTAGGAGGCCATCAAAATGCTCACAAGAAAGAGAGAAATGCAGCAAGAAAGAGCAAAAGAGCTTCAGAATACAATTTTCCTTCACTCTCAGTACCACCACCAATACTATTTTCTCCCAATTATCCCATTGGAATTTTGAGCCCTTCAGCCTATATTACTGCTCATGCTGCCACCCTTTGCCAGTTCCAGAACCACCAGTTGGGATCAAATGGCGCCGCCCCGCGATTTGAAAACGCTGTAATAAATCGTAGTAACTATTTGAATAACTTGTATCAATGTGAACCAGATGATCAGAGCTTCAAGAATTGGCAAAGGAGTGTAAGATGCAGTGGATTTACTGAAGATTTATCAAAAAAGACTAATAATCACAGCATTAGGGGTGATGATGAGAGCGCAAAAGATCAGAAGAATCTTGATTTGTCTCTTCATTTATAGACAAACAAAGATTCTTGGTTTGATTCCATTGCACTTAACTATGACAGAACTTTTTTTTGTTCCAACAGCCACATGTTTATGCTGCTTCTTTTTTTCATTTTTTTCTTAAATCTTTTTAGGTTTGCATTTAATTTTTGACTTTTGATCAATAAAGAATTTGTTATTGTTAGAATTTTGGTTTTGATTTGATCATTCCTAGTAGTTTTTCTTAGGTCCTAGTGTTGTTGACTTTTTCATGGATGAAAAATGAACAATCGAAAAACAAGTAAAAATATATTAATTAGAGTGATTCATAATGTAAGAGTAACATTAACTTGTTTCTAGAGGTTTCACCATTAAAGAAACAAAATATTAGAGCATGTTTGGTACGGATTAAAATCAGATTTTAATTTAAATCTAAATCAAAGTCAAACAATCAATATTAACCGTATGTTTCATGGATTCCACAACTTTTCAACCACACATTTCAAAAGCTTCTATCACAATTTACTAAAAAATCTAATTTTAATCTACACCAAACACCCTCTTATACATATTGAAGGATGCTATGAGGATCTTCATTAATATGGAGAAAATGATGAAGACGGATTTGGAGCATGTTTAGCCCTTAATCGACGAAATTAATGAGTGGAAAACAATAAGGAATTATTCAGCGTGTTTGGTGAAGAAATGAAGGCTGATTGGACCTTAATTGGAGCTTACAGCTGGAAAATTGCTTGGAACTTAATCGCATTTATGTAGTTATGTTATTCATTACTCGTTTTTATTTGCTTGAGGCTGCCGCATCAAGGGTTCGAATCCTGAAATATGGATTTGGCCCTTGGGTAAGTGCAAGTGTACAGCCTTCCACCCTATACTCTTGGAAGCATAACCTGCGATTTACCTCCTTCACCAAGTCCCAGAGTANCTGGCACAGCAGCTCGGTTGTTAAATAAATTTTTGCAGTAAAATTTCAAAATCATCTGGTGTAGCACTTGGCATACGTCAAATTTGTTTAATTTGTATCCGGGTTCGAATCCCGGCAGCGGAATTTATTTTTATTTGCCACCAGGCACCAATTTTTGTTAAGGAAATTAACATTAATAGCACTAAATGGATGATGTTTTCTTTAAATATCACTATTTCTTATTGTTTTTGTTTTGTCATGACCTTTAATTAAGGGAAATTAACGGTAGCACTTAAGTGGTTAACCTTTTTTTATTGGTGGCACTACTTCGTAGAATTGTAGATTTGTAGGTTGCAACACTACTTTATCGAGTCGAGTTACCTACAAAATGAGTTTTTTAGGTCAGAATTATTAATGCGTCGAGAGTGATTTTATTGAATCCCCAATGTGATTATAAATTAAAAGGAGATCGTTCCTCCTATAGAAAAATAATCACATCCCATAATTTAAAATAATATATCGATCTAGATATCTTAAAATCTTTTTAAAAAATCACATCCAAACACACCCCAATTAAGGTTTTAATATATCTACACCATTAGATTAACTTAAAATTAAGAGTTAAGATGATTAATTTAAAGGAGATCCTTCCTCCTGTCAAAAATAATCACAACCCATAATTTAAGATAATCTAACGATCTAAATGTATGAAATCACAATACTCACATCCAAACACACCCCAATTAAGGTTTTAATATATCATCTACATCATTAAATTAACTCTCAAGTTGAGAGTTAAGAATATTTGTCAAATTCATTACTTTCTTGTCCTTAGTAGTTGACGTGTGATCACGAGCATGTTTTACGCATCATGCTCTATTTCCTTCCTAGTCGAGAAATTCACACAACAGAGGTGGGGGGGGGGGGAGTTTTGCTAATTTTTTATTCACATGGGGCCTATCCCTATGTGAGAGAAATTCAAAATCCTGTAAAAATTCCTGTTAAATATTGTCTGTACTCACAGTTTTATTCTATTTGCAAAAACAGCAGCTTTTTGTGACTTGAGCCAAAATTTGTGTCTTCTCTTGATGATAAAATAATTGTTATGACATTTTAGTTTCGCCCTCGATGAAGATGGTCAAGGATACAAAACATTCCGACGTGCCCGAAGGCTTAAATGTCGGGTTGATGTCAACAATAGGAAGTGTTAGGCAATTTAACGAAATTACTACAATTTGGCCACTCCGACAAACAATTCTAGAGTCATGGAGTCAAATGCGGTCCATCACTTTTTGCTCATTTTCAATTATTTTTGAGCTTTATAATTAATTAATTTTGTGTCACGCCATCTTTCATTTGACTCATGCACCAACTTATAAAATTGTTAGAATTCCTCACTTAGGCCCATTTGGTAAAGCTTTTGAAACATTAAAAGTTGTTTCTAAAATTGAGGAACTGCTTTTGAATATATTCGTATTACTTATTTTAAAGTATTTTGTCCGACTAGAAATTTTTTAAAAAAAGTTGATGTGTTTTACACGAAACAAAAGTCTTGTCAAATGGGCCTTTAGTACGTATTTTTTTATGAAACGTTAGATACTTAATCTCGTCTAGTTTGATCACTAATTGATGGAAAAATTTCTAGTACTCTTGAAATATAAAGCACTCAATACTTTCCATCACTATTTAGTTAACACGTATATTAAATTATTGAAACTCGGTAATACACTTTGTTGGCATCCGACTTCCGAGGTTGTTAACCACATATTGTTATATATATTGAGCTTATGCTAATGTGAGATCGGATATGTGAGATCGGATCAGATTATGTTACTTACTGAGGTTTAAGGAGACATAATGATTAAAGATTTCTGACACGTTGTACAAACAGTCAATCAGCAAGTGGCATATGGAAGATCTTGCATCAGCGTCCACAAAATCTACCAATCACATGTCTTAGCTTCTTCTCCTAAATAACTCATTAATTGTTGGGGACCACATGTAAAGTTAACTCATGATGACCTGACAAGCCGAGCTTATTAACCAATCCAAACGTGCCGTAACGTACTTTTCCAGCTCGACAATGTGGTTGATAAGACAAGGAGATGAAGGATGCATGTAAATTTTTCCCTATAAAAGGAAGGGGGTAAGGATTAAGCGAGGAATAAGAAACAGAAAAATATATTCTTTATATTTCAAATATCTCCTTTAAAAAGAAGGAATATTTGTAATTGATTCTTGTAATTTACAAATCACTAGCGATCAAGTTCTTATTTACCTCCTAAGTTGGCTTGAATTTTGCTTATACAAATTTTGACGTCAACACACTTATTAATTGATTAATGACGGGGAGTATTGAGTACAATAATCCAAAAGTACAAGAAAATTTCTCGTGATTGAAATATTCAATCTTTATGTAATCGCTTCGCCTATTATGGTAAGAATGATTAATCAATTATTTTCGGAGACTTTTAGGGTTTTCAGATTAAATTTCGATATTTTTAAACCTAATTATTCAGTATTCAAGTTGAATAATTATTCTGTTAAGACTTATATATATTTATTCTTAATACAAGAGTCAAATTTCAAAGAGTCAATGTCAATTTTTTTAAATAAGGCGCGAGTTTATTTAATTGAAATTAACCTAACTGTTAAGGTCTAACGAAGTTAGGCATAATACGGAACAATACCATCTTCTTCTTATTATAAATGCACTGATGCATTAATGCTTTCATCTTCAACTCACATTCTCAGCATTTTCATTGCATTTGGATGTACGCAGAGATATAGATACATTGTTCATTTAGATCAAGAATGTCGGATTCTCGAAGAAATTTTGCGCTGTTTTCATTGCTGATTGTTATGCTGTTCCTTGACGCAAATGCAGTTATTGGAAGGTAATTCATGATTACAATGTGAAATCAACGGTGTCGTTTTTTATACTGAAGCTCAAGCTTCTGATAAGCTGTTTCTTCGAAATTTATGGATTTGATTGTGAGATTTGTGTTATCTGTTTTGTTGCTGTCCTAACTATTTGTGGCTGTTTCCGTTATTTATTTTTTTTATTTTTTTTGCAGTGCTGAAGAAAGTAGGCAGTTGAAGAGCTTGAGGAACACAACAATGGCGGATAGGTAAGATTCATTACATAGCATGCAGTTCAGAATTCATCTGCGCCGTTGGATGGAGCAATGCTCTGATCTGAAAAATCTCATTCTTAATTCTGTTATGGTAGTTTTTCACAGTGTGGTGATTCTGTTAACACCTTTTTCAACACAATTCGCATTAAAAGCTATCCATATATCTAAAATTTTCTTTTGATTTTCTTAAATTCCCATTCTATTGAGGGTTAATTCTTGCTGGATTGTGTGTTCAACACCTTAATTGTGAAATTGACACTATATTAATTATTGATTAAAAGAAATATATAGAATAGTGTATGTGTTATTAATTTATCTTCATGGTTGATGCTTCAGTTCAAGTGAAGAAGTTGGGTTCAAACACGAACACTCAGTAGATGATCCTGAAGCAGTCGCTTCCATGGTTGATATGTAAGTTTCCTTTTGTCTTTTAATAAAAATATTCTTAACATTCTTCTCTATCGACCGGATTTCATTGATTAAATTTCAACTACTTAAAGTCGCATGTTTCACTTAAAGATCATATTGGAAAGGATCAAGTAGTATTGAGCAAATTGGGCAACTTAACAGACAACATTTATGTTTTATAATCTACCTCGCCAAACATGCCATTAATGTCCAGTATTTTCCACCCACATATAAATTTTTTGGTAGGCCCATTAAAAATGCAGAACTTTCTCAACTTTTATGTTGATTCACATTTGAAAATAGTTGAAGGGGCTAGCATGGTCTTTTACACTAGAGGAGGTTATACTGAATGCCATTTCCATCCAAGTTAGACGTGTATGATAAATTTGTCTAGTAAATATTCAATATGATTCCTTTAGCCCAGAAATCTTATTCTTCCCCAACTCCACCTCCAGTAAATTTTGTTATATTCCCCAGCCTGGTAACAAGAGCCTAAGTTCGAAAGAGGCAGATCTAGGCGCATTCCGGCAGATCTAGCAGATGGATGTACTAACAGCGAGACCATGAACATATTAAATGACCTTTGTCTATTAAGATTTACCTCCACCGACGCCTTCGAACTTAATTGCCGCACCTAGCATTTATTTCAAACTGTTCATTTTACTATAGAATCACATGTATTTTCCATATGGACCGTATTATTCTATCCATAGTATGCTGTCTAACATTAATTGCTTAGCTCGCCCACACTATTTTTCTAGACTTTGGAACGCAATTCTTGAAGTTGTACATTATTGTAAGGTCTCCATTGCATCGACTTATGACTGTATTCTATAACTATTGATTCAATAAGAAACATTTTATCCTGAATTACAGCATGAAAATTTGAAATATGATTGATAATATAATAATGAAATGTTTCGATAAAACAGGGCTATCAAAAATAGCACACAGAGACGGGAATTGGGATTCTTATCATGTGGAACGGGAAATCCTATCGATGACTGCTGGCGATGTGATCGCAATTGGATGCAACACCGTAAGCGCCTTGCCAATTGTGCCATTGGCTTCGGGCGCAATGCCATTGGAGGGAGGGATGGCAAGTACTATGTTGTCACTGACCCAAGTGATGAAGATCCTGTAAATCCCCGTCCTGGCACCCTACGCCATGCTGTAATTCAGGACCGGCCTCTGTGGATCATATTCAAACGTGACATGGTGATCACCCTAAAGCAAGAGCTGATAATGAACAGCTTCAAGACAATTGATGGCCGTGGGGTTAATGTCCACATTGCCAATGGCGCTTGCATCACCATCCAATATGTGAATAACATTATTATCCACGGCCTCCACATTCACGACTGCAAACCCACCGGCAATGCCATGGTTCGAAGTTCACCTTCTCACTATGGTTGGAGAACAATAGCTGACGGTGACGGCATTTCCATTTTCGGGTCAAGCCACATTTGGATTGACCACAATTCCCTCTCCCATTGTGCCGATGGCCTTATTGATGCTATCATGGGATCAACTGCAATTACAATCTCTAACAATTACTTTAGCCAACACAACGAGGTTAGTTTTGTTTTTCTTAAATCCTTGAACACAATCTAAAAACCAAATGCAAAACTGAATATTCCAATGTGTCACTCATAAACAGGTTATGTTATTGGGACACAGCGATTCCTATCACAGAGATAAGGTTATGCAGGTGACAGTTGCCTACAACCATTTTGGGGAGGGCCTAGTCCAGAGGATGCCAAGGTAACATATGGTCTCTCTGTAGATTTATTATCTTTAATAATCTCTAGGACTACAATTGATATTTCTTATTTTCATATACATACAGGTGCAGACATGGGTATTTCCATGTGGTTAACAATGACTACACTCAATGGGAAATGTATGCTATTGGTGGTAGTGCTAATCCCACCATAAACAGCCAGGGCAACAGATTTCTTGCCCCTGTCAATCCTTTTGCTAAAGAGGTTTGTTTAAGAAAAATAACACTACTTAAGGCCAAAATGTTGAACCACTTCATTTAAATGCTAAACTAAATCTAAATAAATAGCGTGTTTAACTCTCAAAACAACTTAAGCGAGGCGGTTCAACATGAATCTTTTAATTATGTTATCCCAGGAAATTTACTCGAACTTTACCAAATTTTGTTCATAGGTGACAAAGAGAATAGTGAGTCCAGGTCAAAATTGGAAGCACTGGAATTGGAGATCAGAAGGTGACCTTATGCAAAATGGTGCTTATTTCACTCCATCTGGGCGTGGTGCTGCAGCTAGTTTTGCCAGGGCCTCAAGTTTGGCATCCAAATCCTCTTCCTTGGTAGGAACCCTCACCTCTAATGCTGGTGTACTTTCCTGCCGCAAAGGTGTCCAGTGTTGATCTCAAAATCGCAGAAATAAATTCAATAAATTCATATCTTAGCGTACAAAAATCTGACTAAATTCCTTGCTCATTTTTCGTCCATTATGACCGCGTCTGCCATTAATAATCAACTTGTCTTATACTTAAAAATGATCAACCTCGGTCTGCTTCAACTAGAAATATTTCAGTTCTTTGGAGCAGACACAGAAGCGTTGTTCTTTATTTCATTATTTTTCCTCAAAAAATAAATAAATAAATCGACTTCTCCTTTGCGTCAAATCTCTAGATCTGCATATTGATTCATAGTTTGTAACCTTAGAGAAAAAAACCTTCATTATTTAGCTTCAAGAATTTATGTTGTCATCAATATGTAATGAGTAATTTTGATTTTTCATTTATAATTTCCTACTTTCTTATGTAAAGAGTGTTAGTCAATAAAATCCCAATTTTCATTTACGATGAACTTTTATTTTTATTTCTTGTATGTTGCAATAACCTCATGTCGAGCTCAAACAATACTTTAGGTATCGAGATAATCGGTAGACTTTTAAGAAGTCTAAAATTTTTCACAATTATCTTGGTTTTGAGATTGTTTTAGTAAAATTTATCCTCGATCATATCGAGTTTAAAGGGATCAAATATTAAAAAAGAAAAATATCAAATTTTATCTGATCAAATCTATTATCATATTCGATTATCACGCGAGGATAATGTGTTTTAACTTGTAGACAAAATTATCATCCACTGTTAATGCAGTTGGCTTGACAATCTCATTGGAGCATAGGATGCTCCTCCTGAGGTGCATAAGCATTGCATATTTTACCACAATACTCATTGATTGTAATGATTTCAAATTTGATTGAGAAATTTGCTTTTATAGATTATGTCCCCATAAGAACAATGGCATCATGATCTCGGGATTTCCCTAATATCTTCTCTTTTTTTGAGCTTTAGAGAATGTATCATGTTATGTGGATGAATCCGAGGTGAATGTTTCAGCTGGTTGTCCTAGCAAAATTAATACTAGAAGAATTTCTAGGCAAATATCCTCTTAAGCGATACTTTTCTAGGCTAGACAAGCGAACTTGCACATGTATTGGACATTGACACGTTCTTGTCCAAATGACTACACGAGTTCAAATGCAAATATTTGTTGGAGTGAAATAATGTCGCTCTTAAGTTCATGAATTGTCCCTCAGATGATAGCAGTAGAAATGACGTAAAAGGTTTAGGCTACCTTCACTGGCACCAATTGAATTTAGGTTAGATAATTGAAGTCCGAACTTACAAACATGCAATTTGTCGATGGTTGGATGATCCTTACAAGAAAGAGAGAGTGAAAGAGAGGAGACTATAAACTTGAAACCTTAGTTCCTCTTTTATCGTTGTAAAGAACTTATATTCAACGTAAATTTCAAACTTCCGGTACATCACAAATAAAAATAAAAAATAAAAAATAAAAAATAAAAAATAAAATAAAATAAAATAAAATAAAATTTAAAGTCAATTAGGCTATGTTTGATAGACTGAAAAATGGCAGGAAAAAGTAAACAATTTCTAGATTCCACAAAATTGGTTGTTTGATTGGAACAACTTGATAGAGAAAAGTTTTTCTTCCACATTGGCTCAGGCGCCACTTTTCTACGAAACTAGTGTTGGACGTGCGTTGCACGACTCGCCGTCAAGTGCATGTATTGGTAATGGTTATGTTGGGATAATTTTTAATCTAAAAAGTGAAAAAGGGAAAAGGATTGGAAAATGTTTACATAACTTCCAGAACTCAAACAAAACTAATTAGTAGAAAATAAAACTACAGAAAATATATGCCTTCATGTCATGCTGGAAGCTAAATTTAC
>CAIGRF010162897.1:0-27158 GCA_903798235.1 Fraxinus ornus
AAGCAAAAACCTGATTTTTATAAATGTCAAACTTAATGTCTTGTTTTATGTAATTACCACTTTTCTATCTTTAGATAAATACTCGACTCCTGTTTGGTAAAAATTAAAATTTAGATTTTAATCTAAATCAAAGTCAGCAAATAATTTTAATAACCCATTTTATATGACCTACAACTTTTTAACCACATATTTCAACAATTTTATCAAAATATACTAAAAACTAATTTTAATCTCAATCAAACAGGGGCTCAATGTTTTTTCTATTTTCTATTTTTACAGGAAAATTACTTTAAAAACTTAAAATTATTTCATTTAGCCATGGAATTGTCGGGTTTTGTCATTTGTGCCTTGGTTAAGTGAAGGGAGAATTAAATAAAAATTGTAATACTTGACAAAAAGAAAATCTCTTCTAATTTTTTTAAATTAATAATGTGCATATAACTAATTATATTTGTGAAGCTCATCTATAAATAGGCCATGTGCAGTCGCACCACCTACACATCCTCAAGGTCTTTCTTGTCGTCGTCTGATTAGATTTATAAGACACATCGTGCTTGGTATTTGCACAATCTTGATTTCTTGAATTCTGAAATCGCTTTTGAGTCTTTAGAAATTTTTATACAAACTAAAGTATAGTAGCTACAAACTACAAGATGCATATCAACATGTATATTTTTGGGTGGAGGGCAAATGATGGAATTGTGGGTTGTCTTTCACTCCCCATAGATTAACTGCTACATCCACCTTGAGGTGCAAAGACGGAGGGCATCAAAGGGGACAAAGCAAAGGAGAAGAAGGGAACTAGGCTGAGCCGACATGAATAGAGACGGAAGGGCCGTGGGGGCTGGGAGCAGTTTGGGCATGAGTTAATGCGTTTCACTCATTGAACAGGATTCAATGATTGATCCGCAAATCCCTGATTTTTCCCTTCTCGGATTAGGTTCAAGTTCCAATAACAGCATAAGGAAAAGAAAAATAGGCAGAATCAGCATATTTTGACCATTCTGCTAGTTAATGATAAGGATTCAGAAAAAGGGCAGTGGCAAATTTAACGAATTAATGATAACGGCGAATACAGGTGACGTTGGAATTTTCTCCAATCATAAGAATTTCATTAGGGTTTGAGTGTGATTGTACGTAACGGCTACCCATGCCATGCACGGCACATTTTTCTATTCCTTTTCCAAAGATAATTTTGTGGGCCCACCTCAAATGTGGGGTATATATATCATTTTAGACCCTCAAAATAATATATCTTTTTTTCTTAAGTCGGGCTTGAAATACATTATTGAACATTATTGAATGATCAGTTAGACTATTGATTTGAAAAGTAAATGGTTAAATGTCGGGTGGTTGGTTGGATTGAAATCGAAATAATAGTGAAGAAATAAAATCATTCTTTGGGCTCCATTAAAATTATATTTTGGAAAAAAATATATTTTTGAATAGTAATATTTTAAAAAATGAAGAATTTTTTTGAATTTACGTGTAATATTATTTTATTGTAGAATGTGTGATTGAAAATAAAAGAAAAAAAATATTATTATTTTTGATAATGGAACCTAAACATGGGCTGAATAAGTAAATGAAAACTTAGGCAATTGGACAAACAAATTTTGGAGATAAACGTGATGAAGTGTGTGATATTTTTAGTTGAAAGGAGATGAAAGGAAAATGTCATGTGTGGGCCATGACAACGCGGTAGTTTTGGATGGAAATTGTTGAAGATGTTGAAACGGAATGTTTTATATCGATTAAGCCCCTGTTTGGTTTCAATTAAAATCAACAATTAATTCCAATCATACATTTTACGAGATTCACAACTTTTCAACAACACATTTCATCAATTTCTATCAAAATCTACTAAAAATCTGATTTTAACCTCTACCAAGAGGGGCTAAATATGAAGGTTGTTTGATGTGAGAATGATAAATCAAATAAAGAAAATTTGAAAAATGACATGAAATTAATTAATAATTCATGACAATTACACACCATGAAAAATAAAAAGGAAAAGAAAAGCAAACATGGTTCCCTTACTTGTTCTTTGAATTGAAACTCTCTATTTCTCCCCACCACCCTCAATTTATTTATTTCCAAAATAATAAATAAATTATAAAAATAAACTTACAACAAAATTTACCTCTACACCCTTACACCCCCACTCACATCCCCACCTTCAGCACCCCATGTGTTTCTCTTTTACCTTTGTCTTTTCAAAATTTTCACCGCCAGGCGCCATCCCCTCCGGTTTTCTGCCCCACTTATCCCCTCCGCCCCTCTGACACCTCCAGCAATTCTGTCCCATCACCAAGAGCACCACCCACTTGCCTCATTTTAACAACTCAGCCACCCACTCCTTCCCTCTCTCTCACTAACTCTCTATTTCTCTCTATCTTTGTCACTAGGCTCACTCAATTGTGTTTGTGTTTGTTGTTGAAGTTTGCTGCTTGTTTTTGACAATCTCGTAACTTGCACCTTCATCCTCGTCCTCGGCCTCGTCCTCGTCATCGTCCTCATCATCATCTTTGTGATCATCGTTTTCATCGACATTCTCGCACCCGTGATCGTCCAGTGCAGAATCTTGGTGCTGGCCCTGGGAAAGAGGCCAATATTGCTGTTCAGGCCGAGCCATAATCGGCATCATTGGATTTTGATCGAGCTTCAATAAGAATCCAGGATTGTGTGAAGAATCAGTCTTGGCTCTTTCTCTGTATAAAGCATCTAGTTGGTGGAAATAGGGGCATGTCTTAGAATCCTCAGGTCTCTTCTTGTTACTTTCTTTAACTTTCTTGAAGTACTTGTTGATGTTCTCCCATTTCTCTTTGCATCTTCTTGCATTTCGATTGTATCCAAGCCTTACCATGGCTGCTGATATCTCCTCCCAGAGAGGCCCTTTTGGTCCATTTTCTTGGTACTTTAGATCAAGACTTGTTCGGAGATCAATCAAGGCTTGAACTTCAGCTTTAGGCCACCGTGAAGAACTCGTCGGAATGAAATTTTCACCACCGTTGCTATCAGTTCTTGGAGTATCCAAAACTTTTGTTGGCGTCACTATCACATGTTCAACTGTTGGAGCTGGTGGCGGTGCTGATGCTGGTGCTGGAGCCGGTGCTGGTGTCTGTTGTGGTGGAGCTGCTGGTTTTGGAGGCGGAACTGGTGGCGGGGTATTTGCGGGTGCTTGTACCTGCATTGGCATCGGCATTGACAATGGCATTGGCATTTGAGGTGTATTAGCATTACTGATTGGAATTTGCAAGCTTTGTTGCTCGGTTATTTTCTGCAAGAATTGAATTACTGCTGCATCTTTAGCTGCTGCAATTGATCTCTCTTGGACTAAAAGATCATGCTCCCGATTCAATCGTGTCATTTCTTGGACCCTCCAAGCCTCTTCCTTTGCCATTCGATCGCGCTCCCGTTTCTCCAAAGTTTCCAAGAATTTCTTCTGAAGTTCCTCTTGCTTGCCGATAACATCCTTCATCAGCCTCTCGAAGAAATCCTTCCATTTTCTCTTCCTCCCGCGTCGCCTTTGTATATCCTCATCCGATGAAGTTGAAGAAGAAGAATTTGAGAATATCACATTAGAGGGCTGAAAAATATGGCTTTGAGGAGGATACAGAGTAGTAGTATTCATTGTTGGTGGTGGCAGCCCTGGCTGCAGTTGTGGTGGTTGCAATTGCTGAAATAAAGAAGTAGAATTATTTGCAGTTTGCGCAGCGGCGGCAGCATTTTGTGCCACACTTACAGCATTTAGACCTGATATTGAAACTGGTAGCATTGGTGGCGGCGCCACCATGCTCAGAGGCTGAGGCCGCGCCAATACAGGTTGTGGAGTATTGTTTTCCAAAGCCTCTAATTGATCGAAAAACCGATAAGTCTTGCCGTCTTGTTTCGCAGCGCGGCCTTCTTTTGTTCTCTTGTGATACTTGTACAAGTTCTCGAATTTTTCTTTGCATTTCTTGGCGGTTCGTTCAAATCCAAGCTCCGCCATTTTTCTGATGAAACGTTATTTGTTCATATCTCGAATTCTCCAATACAACAAAGTCTAATACTAATACTTAAAACACATAAAATAAACAATGAGAATTAACTTCACTAATCCAAACAACAATAACAAGGAGATAAAACAAGAAAAAATTTAAATCGGCTGAAAAATCCAAATCTAGATTCAGATGAATTATACTGTAAAAACAGCTCAAATTATTCTATTTTTGGAAAAACGTTAAAGAAGCAAAAACCAGAATTAAATTCTACAGAAGCTGATGAATTGTTGTGAAATGAACTGATAGATAATGACCCTTTAATCAAAAAGTAATTATTCAATGGAAATATGATAAATAAGTACTTTTTACAGCGAATTCAAGAAGTATAACTGTATAAGAAATCTATGACAGCTGTGTGTGAGTGCGTGCTTTGTGCTGAAAACAATGAAAATTCAATCCAATTCAATTCATAAAATATATATTTACCTGGAAATATCTTCCCATAATGGACCTTTGAGACTTGAATCTCGAAAAGCAACAGCCATATCTGACCTAATTTTAATCAGAGCCATCGTTTCTTGCCTTGGCCACCGGTTGCCACCAACACTCCTCTCACTATCCTCCATTCTTGAACCCGAAGCCTTGTCTTCTTCAATGAACCCACCAGGAATCGAGGTGGCACCGCCGCCAACTTCACTACTTCCACCGCTTGCTCCGCCACTTTCGCGACCTTCTGGTGCGGCCTCAGCACCTTCGCCTGAGCTGCTCATGATCCCTGAAACACCCAATATCATCTCTAGTACAGAGGTGTCCCTTTCCACCCCTCCTCCAAGATGAAAAATAAAAAATATATCCCAAGATGGTGAATTCTGTGGGTTTTATGACGATGGGATGTGGTGAATTAATAATTTATTTCGGTGGGATCTGCCTGTCAATCTCACGCTCTTAAATATTTAAAAAGAAAACATTTTTATCTGAGGAATCTTTAGCATTTTTTTTTTCTTCAATCAAGAAAAAGTTCAGAAGAACATCTGTAACTATAAAAAATATACATACACCATTTTTACACACAAATATAAATGAAAATTAAAAAAGTGTATAAATTTTTGTATGTATAGGTGTATGTATAGAGAGATGAAAAAAATGAAAATTGATAAGCAACAGCTGCATATGGAGACGATGAGGATAATAAGAAGGTTTCTTGTCTAAATGTAGTTAAAAGCCGGCCCACATAGGTCAGCTTTGCTTATTTTGGCTTGTGGGCTGTGTATGAAAAGACTGTATTGCCACTCACATGTATCTCTGGATGCCACCAATCAAGCTTAATTTTTTTATTAATCACTCGTATTGCATTATCGTTTTGTCCAAAATACCCTGGCTTGAACATTGACCTAAGATATATGAAAGGTCAAGTCAAATGAATGAGTCCCGATCTTATACGGTTAAAATTGGCTAGTATATTTCACCTTTATTTCGTAGGAGTATATAAGAATATGGTGGTTATGTCACCACGTCGGTCGATTGGAGCGTGACGGGACCATTTCAATTTGACATACTTGAGTCGATGAAAAAAGTTTGGTGCATGAAAAATTAAGGGGTCATTTTTAGAGTGGGATCCATATTTGAATTAACACAAAGTCATTTATGAATAGAAGTAAATATTGGCCAATTTCAGTTGGGTTGCAAACCTACCCTAATAAATGGAATGAAATTCAACGGCCAGGATCTATTTTATGCATCATTCACCATTAAAAAGATGTTAAATATTTATATATATGGCCAGTAATGTTTTTTGGATTTATTGTATAAATATATTGCGACGTGTAGACTTGTGTGTGAAAACACGTACGTATTTTGCATCGACTTGATCAAGAGTCGAGTAGTCAACCCAATTTAAAGGTTTGAGTAGAAAAGAGTCTAATTTCATTTTTTTTATGTTTATTAGTGATTTACTTACAAATTTTATTAGTTTTCGAGATTATGTACTAATTTTGAATTGTCATCACGTTAAAAAGCACCTTTCATCTTAATTGCGAGAATAAATGAGATTAAAAGTCAAATCGTCGATACTCTTCGAACATTAACATCCAATTGTGTGGTCATAAGAGACCTTCATATTATCATTAATATTAACTGTGTGAATTTGTCTCAAATTATGATTTTTAATATATTTTCGTAGTTGTCAAGATAAGGTGCTAATCTCAAATTTGTCATTGCGTTGAAAAATGCATCTAATCTTAGTTACGGAAATAAATGAGATTATACATCATACCATTGAGACTCCTCGAACGTTATCATCGAATTGTGTAATGATGATAATAGACATATTCATATCGTTATTAGCATTAACTGTGGGAATTGATCTCAGATCATATTTTTTCATAAACTCTCATAGCTGTCAAGATAAGGTGCTAATCTCAAACTTGTCGTGACTTTAAAAGCATCTCTTCATTTTAATTATGAAAATTAAATGATGTTAAAGTCATACCGTCAAGACTCCTCGAGCATTAACACCAAATTATGTGGTGATAAGAGATTAATTTACATTGTTATTGGCATTAACTATGTGAATTTGTCTTGAAATATAATTTCTCGTAAATTTTCATAGCGATCAAGATAAGGTACTAATCTCGAATTTGTCATGAACAAGCACCTCTCATCTTAATTACGGAGGTTAAATGAGGTTGAAAATATAACTCCGAGACACCCCCTCGAGCATCAACATCAAATTGTATGGTGATAAGAGACAAATTTACATCGTTATTGGAATTAACTATGTGAATTTGTCTCAAAGTTATAATTTTTTATAGTTGTCAAGATAAGATATCAATCTAACCCATGATCTTTGTAGGGATGAATGAGATTAAAAGTCATACGTCGAGATTCCACGAAAGTCAATGTCAATCATGTGGTGTTATGTTAAGACAATTTGTTCGATTAGTTAAATTCTACGTCCCTTCTAAAGCTGTAATTTTTTTGTATTTTCAAGTTATAATTAATATTTTATCCCTATGATAGTTTTGATTAAAAAAATATGTAAATGAACTATTTGACCTAGTTTGCGTGTGATCGAAATTTCAAATAACCTAATTACTCTACTAATCTACAGTGACAAATTAAATAATAAAACAGAAACTACCCAAATAATGGCCCGACCCACAAATAATGCAGAGCAGTGGACCCAACCAATAAGAAGTCATTAAATGCATAAATAAGCAGATTTCAGTATCAAAAGAAATAAAAAAATTATTAATAAAAAAATTTAGTTTAAAATTCATGTAATGAAATCATATTATTACCATTTTATCATAAATTTTAATTATTTATTAGGTATACTAATAAGAGCCTGTTTGGGCCGGATTAAAATCTGATTTTAATCTAAGTCAAAGTCAAACAATCAATATCAACCACATTTTTCATGGGTTCCACATCTTTTCAACCACACATTTCAAAAACTTCTATCACAGTCCACTAAAAATCTAATTTTAATCCACACCAAACACCCTCTAAGTGAGGGGCAATTTTGGCAATTCAAGTTTATTGATACTCAACCCTTGTTTGATTTGGATAAAAATCAGATTTTAAGTGAAAATTAATTATTGAATTTGATTTGAGATTTTCATCAATTTTTTGAGCTTATTCAAATAGGAGCAAGGTTTATGGAAGGGTATATTAGTAAAATATGGAAAGAATTATGTATATAAATGCGTATGTACAGTACATACTGTAGTTGCTTGTTTATCATACAAAACATCATTTTTACTAGTTTGTTTTATGTCTTTGATTCGCTGTCTGTGGGCTCCTCTAGCTGTTAGAGATGCTGCTTTCCACTATGAATTTACTTATGGTACAATCTCTCCTACCCCCACCCCAATACCACCTATTATGTTTTATATATAAATTTACTTGTATATATGTATTGTGGGGTATAACTTTTATCAGTTGAGCGACGGCCTTTTCATTCGGCACCGTCGGATCACTAAGGCCGACTTGGTACGTAGTAAGTTTACATAGTTAGAGTCTTGATAGTAGTTAGAGTGTAACGACTCGACCTTACGCCGAAACCGTCCGTGAGGGGTAAGATAGACTAGACTCTCCCAAAGCGGACAGTACGTATGATATGATAACGATTACGGCGCAAGGTTGGGTCGTTACATAGAGTCTTGATAGACTTTTTGTCGAGAAATAGACGTATTAGTTAACTATTTTTTTTATCAGAAATGTGTATAATTTAAGGTTCATGTCTAGTTCAAGGTTCTATCGATGATATATTGAACGTGCCAACCAACCCTACATATATGTTTTATATATACATTTACTTGTATATGTATTGTATTGCATGGTACTAGTACATGATAAGTTTAAATAGTTAGAGATGAGATAGGTTTCTCATCAAGAGAGAGGTGTGTTGATTAATTATTTTTCTTAAAAACTCGTCTACTTCCAAGGTTTGATATATCATTTATAGAACATGTTTTGTATTCAATTGCTTAATTTTTTAGATAAGACCGTTCGATGTAATATAAGTGGCTCACATGGCACGACTACTGAATCAAAATTAAAATAGAAAATAAATTAAAAATTCTAGAAAACAGCAAAATTCAAATTAAATAAAAAATTTAATTAAAAAAAGTGGTAGGAAAGGAATATTTAATAAAGGGATTTAAGTAAATAAAAAAATACAAAATTGATGAACAATATTTTTTCTTGAGAAAAATATATATATTTTAATGAAGGGATCTTTATTATATATAATAATTATTTGTGTAGTACCATTTGCAGTCCACGTGGTTTGATTCTTCACAATTTAAACCACTTTTGGTACACATTAAAATTTTCATTTTTATTATTCTACTTATTTTCAACCACACATTTTTCAATAAAGTAATATTTTTCATCACATCCATAACTTTTCCTTCTTTTTCAACCACACATTCTCCATCAATCTACTATTCCAAAATACATTCTTTCCAAATAATGTGGCTCAAACACACCCTTAACAATATCCTTTCTAAGAGCCTTGTTAATCATAATAACTTAAACAATAAACATCAATTAAACTTAATATCTTTATGTGTTCTGGTACTGATACTACGTTAAATCATTATATGTGTCGGTAGATTAATATCAACAATTGTAACAATCGAAAGAGATGTTCTTATGTGGGTCGACGGATTAATCTCAACAATTGTAACTACTGAAAGAGATGTTGTGTGAAAAAAATAGTTGGATATTTATTAGCTAAACAAGTTGAGTAAGGACATAACCAAATGGCTCAAGTTGTTACTTTTTTGAAAAAGGCATCCATGGAATTGTGTGATTTACAGTTCAAGAATACTTGAAATGCCTCAGCCCATTTTCTGTAAAGGCTCTCTTTTTACAATACTTTTCCCCCACTATATTCCCACTATAAATAGCAAAAAAGTATCCATACACATCACATGCAAGTTATCAATAGGAGAATAACATAATCATTAACTGTTACATCCAAATAGATGTCTCGTAATTAATCGTATAAATTATTGAACAAAGTTATTCAATATAGTATCATAACGACCACGAGATCCAATTTCAAAGTTTTTCTATATTTATTCCTGAAATTGAAAACATATGATGTCTTTGATGAAAAAAAGGAATACGACTTACACATGAGTGGAATGTTGAACGATAAATTTAAGGGTCTAGAGCCAGAAACTGGGGTTTGGGGTAAGATGACTCGATGAATAATTTCCATCGAGTCGACACATAATCTTTACTTTGTTAACAAAGTAAAAAAAATTGCACATTCAATTACCATCCAAGAAGAATAAAGTTGGACATAGAGAATGTCCCAGTAAGTAGGTTACTATTAGGGTTTGTGACATAGACCAATGTGAGTTGTAAATTTGGGTGGGTCCATATTGAGAAGTTAAATGTACACAAAGAAAGGTCTAATTGAACATGCTAGGCATGTGAATACGGACATAAATCATGTGCCTAGCTTCTATTGATCTAGCATTACCTAAAAGCACCCACCTAGACCAAGTGGATTCTTGTATTTTTTTTATTTTGTCCAATAAATACGAACTAAAGAATTTTTTATTTTTTATTTTATCTTTTCGGATAATTGTTTTTTGAGGGTTAGAAATGTATTCGCTTGATAGAACGAGTTTTTTTCTTTCTACTTTCATAATATTTTAAACTTCCGACATAATTTCATAAAACTATTCGCTCTGATGAGACTTAGCACCTGTTTGGTTTTGCTAAATATTATATTTTTATTAAACTTTGATAAAATATATGAAATATCTATGAATTTTTTTATATTTGAGAGAGTATTTTTGTTTATCAATAAATTATTATCAATGCCTATTGGTATAAAATTGTTAAAAGAACTAAAAAATACAATAGTAAAATATAACAGTTTAAAATAAAAACTATGTGAAGAAAATACACTTTTAAAGGTATAAAATAATAAGATTACCATTGTTATTGAGTTCTGAGTTATTAGACAAACCAAATTGTTTGTTTGAACTTCTAGTGCTTTGATACTGTATTGAGATTTGATGTTCAATCTTAGAGGAACATTCTCGTTAAAAAAGCAGTCCAATTCTCTTATATATCGATTATTATTACATTTAAATGGTGTGAAATTTTACCTTCAACGGTTATTACATAAAACAACATTGATTATCATGTAATGGCGGCTAAAATGTAGGGTCCGTTTGGCAATGATTTTAAAAAGTCAAAAGCTGATTCTGAAACTAATAAAATACTTCTAAATCCCATTTGGAAGTATTTTATCTTGTTAAAAAAGATTTTCAGGAAGCTAATCTACGGGTAGCTTTATCGAAAAACTCTTTTACAAGAAATAGAAATCTTGTCAAACAAACAAATATATTTATGTAAAATTGAAGCTTAAAAGGGCAGAGAAATAAACAAATACATGTGTGATTAGCAAGCTATAAAAGCATGTGCAGTGACTTAAAATGCACACTTGAGTAGAAATACTTTAGACGACATAGAGAGAGTTATTGTGGGAACATGATAACATGTGAATGTGCAACAAAGTCATGATCTAAACCACATGCTAGTGTGTTAATAACCGTTACAAGGTGTACTAAGATAATGGAGATGCCTATCTTAGGTTACAAATTAGGTAACTCATTCATTCATTCATTACAAACGTTGTTAAGATTGGTTGTTAAGGTTACTCTATCAAACAGAAATGTCAGATGCTTGCTTGCTTAATTGTATAAAGAGAGACGTTGGTATAATAAGCACACGACGACACAATACGTCACCAATGTAGTAACACAAATTACAAGTTTTTTATTTTGGTATGTTAGATTGAACGGCAGAGCCAATATTTAGATGACTACGGAAAAAATATTCAATTGCAGAATGTAATGATACTAAAAATCATTAGTGGTCATGCAGTTTTCTCTAATACTATGTAGCAAACATGCTTATCCAGTTCCCAAAACCAACTGTCGTATATTTAGCTAGTGATGTTTGATGTATTTGAAAGTAAAAGCAGCGTAAAATTTGATTTTAGGCAGAATTCAAAGACGTTCAAGTCTTGCTTCAATTTGAATATAAATGCAATTTTGAGAGAAATTAGAAATCATTATGACTAAGCTACGATACTTGACATATTGTACATGTGCTTGTTGGTTAATAGTATGTAGTATAGCAAGATTATAATTAGTATTTTAGTTGATATATTGGATACGTGCAAACAAAAGTTTCACATCAACGAGACATTGTGATGATCTTGATTTTACTGGAATACCCTTATCAGCAATGGTGCGAGTTTATGTGATATTCATATAAGAGATTTAAGTGACAAACGATAGAGTGATGAACATAATAACAACCTTTTCTAACATAGGATAGAATGATGTAGGTGGGCATTTATTCTTGGCTACCAAAATTTGAGCTTTCCATGAGACCTTCTCATGTCATCTCAAATTTGGCGACTTTAGAGACAAAACGACGTATCAATTATGATAATAAGCGGTTTAATTTACATCCCTACTCTCCCCATTCTGCTCATCGATTTGACTCTTCTATTCATTCACTACAACAAAATGTATTTTTTACGGCGTGCATTACAATATTGTTTGCTCCAAAAGAAAATATGAATCTCTGGATTCTAAAATTAATAATTTAGAAATTTTAATATCTCAGTGTTGTAAGTGGTAATGCTTAGAGAGCTCGATCGCAAATTTCAATTTCTTTAAAGTAAAACCTATAATTGTTCTAAAGCTTGAATAATTAAATAATACAGTGACATTAAGCCAATTGCAGTAATTTATTGTAAATAATCTGTTTACAACTGTACGAAACTTAAGTCACGAATCACGAATTTGGACCAACTCTAATAATTATTCTTTGATTTTTTTAAGATGGAGGGAATTGCAGATATATCCGTGAAAGTCTTATCATAGTGCCACAAAAGTCAAACCTTTTTATATATTTGCACCAATAAATAATTATCAACAAAAATAATTTACATGCAAATTGTATATTAAAATATTACTATTTTATAAGTACATGAACCATATTTAGGATAGAGCACAAGTATTATTCGCAGACGTGTCAATAATTCACGATTTTTATCGTGTCACAAAGACTATTGCTCAATGTTTATCAATTTGAACGCAAGAATAATTTAATTACTGAATGGGTATATGTTCGAGAATCCTAAAATTGTATACGACAACATAATTTGTAGGTCTATTGTCTAGTCGGAACTATAAATAACAAAGCAATTTTATTTTTTTTACTTGGTTTGTGTTGAATGATAATGTCATCGAATGGGAGGAACAAATCTATGTAAATAGAAATTAAAGTAAAACGAATTAGAGGGTTTCAAATTCACTGTAAGTGGGCCCATAATATGGACCAAAAGACGCACTCAAAAAGCCCATATTGAGCAGTAGTGTAAACGATCCCATGTGATAACAATCTGACAGCCCACAAATGTGGGGGAGAGAGAGAGAATTTGACATTATTCTTGGTGTCTATTTCATGTTTATCATTTAACTTTGTTACTTACGTCACCCTCCATAACGATTTAGAGCCACAATTGGATAAGCTTTGCCAAAATTATTTTATAATATTTTATTCACAACCATACCACTTGTGTGGGGGCAGTGAAAAATGTTCGCTTATTGAAATGGTTACCTCGGTAGTCTTCATCTCCCACTTTTTGTATTCTCTCTTTCCCTCATCCCCTCCCTTCTTTCCCTTACCTCCCCCAATCCCACCTACTCTTGAGATCCCCAATCACTCAAAGTAGAGGGCTAGTGGACACGGGGCATGGGAGAACGACAATGGCAAAGGAGGTTGCGACATTGATATACGAGAAGAGGGAAAAAAGACTATGTAAACACTTACTCGAAATCTCACTTATTAGATTCCATGGAAGAACGACAAATGTAGGGGCCCTACATGAACATATTTTTGGATTTTCACATACTAAAAACACACGCTCCTCCTAGAAAGCGTTGAAAACGCTTGTGTCAATAGCAAGAAATGAATTGTTCAAGTTGCACTATGTGTAAACTTAAAAGTTGTGAAAGTGACTTAATTGCAAATTAAAACATAATTTAGACGAAATTACAGCTTTGATCAATAGTTTGAGGACTAATGATTGACTTTTAGTGGTAATACTTCAGTATTTAGGAGGAAATACAAGAAAATGGCCGGTTGACCTAGTCATATTTTCATACTAGCCTTTGACCACTAAAAAAATAGTTAAAACATATAAAAGGCTAAGTTTAATATCAAAACTCAAAAATACCCTTATCATCATACAAACTGTTTGAGAGAAAGGAAAACCAACGCCTACCACAGTCCACAGTCAGAATCCAGTTGAAGAAGCATCTCACAGTTAAACTTAACACTGACCACCACACACCGACCATTATTTTTAACAATGTTAGTTTTGCTTTTGGATTCAGATTGATTTTACATTTTTTGTAATTTAAATTGTTATGTATAATATTTATTCTTCATTAATAAAGTAGGTTATTGGGGTGTAGTACATGTATTTGTGATTTTTAGAGCTTTAACTCGTCGGAAATGACAATTTCTCCCATTTTCGACGAGAAATAGTCAGATCCGACCAATTGTGCCGACTGTTAATTAACAATCGGTCGGCCGTTTAATTTTTTTCATTTTCTTGTCAATTTTAAATTATTTTTAATTTTTTCTTTTTACTATAAAATTTAATTTTTTTTTAATTTTAATTATATCATATTATTATATTCTTTGTTAATTTAATTTTTTTCAATTTATTTAAATAATATTTATATTATTTATTTATTTTTCATAAATTCATTTTGTTTTGTGATCTGTAATCATTATTTTTATAATTTGTATGTCCGTCTGATTGGATTTATGGTGGAGGAGGTGAGTGTGCTACGAGAGGAGGCATGGCGTTATGATGAGAGATGAAGGAGGAGGTGAATGCTACGAGAGGAGATATGGGTTGTTACGACCGGATGTTAACATCCTGCTGGTTGTTATGATCATGATATATGCAAATGAATTTATTTTCTTATTTATGCTTAAAAATCATAAATCTGTTAAAAATATGTTAATCTATGTCGAATTGATTGATTAAAAAACTTATACTAATTTAACGAAAACGAAATCAAACATAAAATATACTTATCGATTCGAAATGATATACGTAAAAAAAATTTATTGTTCAGCGTTTGATCAATTTTCCAGATTTTGAGGTTGAAGCGGATGAAAAATGAGAGAATTTTTAACTGTATTGGAATAAACAAATAAAACAAGTTAACTGATTTTGAAATGTTAAGTAGGAAGTGTTTGGTTTTTATTTGTTAACTAAAATAATAGTATGATTGTTTAGATAAAAATGATTTTTTTGTAATTGTATAGTTTTTATTTTAGGACATTTTATCTTTTACAAATCGAGAAAGGTGATTGAGAAAATATGCACTTGTTCAAAATTCAAAGTACAAATTAGAGGGTTTTGAAAAGCACCCGGTACTTTTAGTAGTGGCAATAGTCAAAACTCAAAAGAGGGGATTTATATTCTGAAACTTTACAAAACAAGGCGTATTAGGGTTTTTGTTGAAATAGAGTAGTACGAAGTTCTCTTAATCGAAATACAAAGCGTCAAAGGAAGCAAAATCCAAGTATAAAGAATGGGAAGCGAAGAGGAGAGCGCAGTGAAGGAGCCATTGGACCTCATCCGTCTCAGTCTCGACGAGCGCATTTACGTCAAGCTCCGCCATGACCGTGAGCTTCGCGGCAAGCTCCATGTCCGTTTTTCTTCTTTTCTATATGTTTATTGCATATATATGTATGTATTGTGTATGTTGGAGGCAATTGTTACTGTACTGGGTGTGCAAAAAAAAAAAAAAAGGCTGAAATTTGATTGATGGCAGGCGATTGAGGGATTAGTGCTGTGCAAATTATGATCTTTCCGTTAATTGGGATCGCTTGTTAAGCTAAATTTAATGTTTCTTTGTGTTTTTTCTGCAATCTCTCTTTTATGTATCTCACTTTCTTGTACTGTTTTGTGTGTAAGTGTGTTCATATAAAGAAACCTACTTTTGATATTCATAAAACTTGCTGGCAGAAGTATACCGAAGAAAGAATCCATACATGTTTTTTTGCATCAAAATGCTATCTGATGAGTCCCAAGTAAAAGTGAGATCGGTAAAAGAAGCGCTGATGTGTTGGAAAAGCTAAAATTGGAGGTGATACTGTGTGCTTTTGAAGTGAAGGATTCATTTGCAAATCTTGCTTTGTTCAAGAGGTCCTAAATGGCCTTAGCATGGCTCATTATTATTTATGCATGTTTAAATATTGAACAAATGTATTTTGAACATCTTCTAAAATAATATAAGAATTCTTGTTATTATTTTATCTATTATTTTCATTTTTAATGATTTGGGAGTGTGTTTAAAGTTTTGTAGTTTACTGGTCTCTTTTTGTTGGAAATTGGCATGCATAATATTGTTTTATGATATGAATTCGGCAGGCATATGATCAGCATTTGAATATGATTCTTGGTGACGTTGAAGAGATAGTTACATCTGTGGAAATTGATGATGAGACGTACGAGGAGATTGTCCGGGTATGCTATAATGTTATGAATTTTCTTCTTTTACCCTTTTCTTCGAGTTTTTACTTATTTACCCACAAGCATATAAGAGAGTAGTACCACTAGTTACCATAGTGTGGCTCAGATGGTTTTGAACTTCAACATTGCCTTGGAGCTAAGCCAGATAAATGTATTCTCTTACTTGTCGTGGTGGTCAGTTTAGAAGTAGAATCATTTCAATAATGGCTGAAATTAGTGTGGCTCGATTGATTTGCGAACTAGTTCAGATTTTGTCAATGGTCTTCTAGTAAGGTGCACCTAGTTTAGAAGTTCATTATCTAGTATTTAGATCAAATAAAATTAGGATCATAGCCTACTCTCCCTTTTTGTTTACAATCAACCTTCTCAGGACAAAAATTCGGTCAGTTAAAACCCGCATAGTTGTACAATTATCAAACTAGGATTATACAATTTGAACCCAGTTCCCAGTAAAACGAGTTTAAGGATTTTCACATACTACAACACCTAGGACTGAGATATCTTGCCCACATCTTGCCACCTCACTGGTGGGCAAGATATCTCCTGCCCACTATGGGCAGACTGCTGCATCACCTCCTGAATTGCCACTAATTTGGGAAGAAAGAAAAACATATCCTATTTCCCCTGCCACTTTCCATACTGAACCTGGTCTTTCATAGTCCAGTGGGATTTTATAGCATTCTGAGTGTAGCATGGCTGTGATGTATCTAGGGAGACAGAATACCTGTTTGGTACATAAGCACAATAAGGGCAGACACGTCAAAAAGTGAATTTGGAGTTTTTACAGGGTTTTGGTTTATGGATGCTAGTGGCGGGATCAAGATTCAGACTTAGTAATGGACTAATGGGCATTATATATAGAGGGAGTTTTTACAGGGTAAAGGTGGTTTATGGATGCAAATGGTGGGATCAAGATTCAGACTTAGTAATGGTTTTGTTTTCACAGTAGGAAAAATTGCTACAAATGCCTGAAATAGTTGGAATATTGAATAAGTGTCCACGTGGATGATGGGTATACCAAGTTTGATTGTGGGTATTCTTACCTGACATCTTGTTATATCCCTTTTATAGGGATGCATGTATTAATTAATGAAAAAATGAAGCCATGCTGTTGAACTATATAGCTTCTGGGTCGACTGTCATATTCTCTTAATCCTGACTGGAAATTATCGGTCATGGGAACATTAGGTAGTCCAAGAACTGTTTTACATATCTATTTTGATACGTTCCTTTGCTCTCTGATCCTTCTATATGTTTGTGTTAGGCTTGTACCCTTCCGTGCTTGTTTACAGATTTGTCCTCAGTTGATAGAGAAGGAATTCTGAATATTGACGATCTTGTTCACTGGTCAGCTTGAATATGAAGTTATGTGCAACTCTGATGTATATTGTATTTGATAACTCTCAAATAATGCCCATGCTTACCATCGAATTTGCACTTTTATAAGACGTGAATGTGTATATTAAAAACAAGTTGCGAATTGGCAAACGAAATATCCTGTGAGCAGGAAAGGCTCTAATTATGCTATTGCATAATTCTCAGCCTCCTTGGGACACAAATTGAAGTATATCTGATTGAATTAATAACTTGGAACTGGTAATTGGGTCCTTCGTTAGTTAATAGTTCTTGTGATACGGTTTACGTGGTTTCTGATATTAAGGTGGATTATTGTTGCAGACCACGAGGTGTACAGTGCCGTTTCTGTTTGTAAGAGGAGATGGTGTAATCTTGGTTTCACCTCCATTAAGGACAGCCTGATTAAGACTTCCTAGTTACTGATGTCTCCGAGGTTAACCAAATTGTCGTCACTTGTAAATCTACACTCTCTATTTTCCAATTTGTATTAGTGCTTATTCATGCAACTAGAACTGATTGAACTTTAAGAGTTATATGTATTTTGAGGTTAAGACCATCATATTTAACTGCTATCTTTCGCATATGATTAAAGATTGAAATGGATATGGCGGGTTCATGGTTTGATGAAATCAAGTTTTGCTCAAGTCAATATCACAATTACTAAGGACCACCATACTTGTAATGTTCATGTTGATGGATATCTCTTCGTACGCCAATGTAGCATGATTGAGACTAATCATTTTTGGCTTGTTATCCACAAATTTCGTGAGGCTATTCATTTATTATCTATATATTTTGTAGGACTCGTAACTTATAATCCCTTACCAAACATCCATTAGCATATCTTGATAACGTGTGTTCACTTGTTTTCTCGAAACTTTTTACCTACTTATAAGTTGTGTGGAATTTTACATATCTACATGGGAGTCGAAACTTATAAATGTTAAATCAAGATAATACTAAACAATCAAATGATTCAGTCAACTGCTTTTCTTGGTACGATACAAATTATTTCAACCATACAACAAGTTTGTAATTTATGGTATGCATATCTCAACAGTTTTAAGGATATAAATTTTTCAGCTCGTCTCATTTCTACTAGACTTTTCCTCATTTTCTTTTTTACAAATTTTTTTGTCAAGGATATTATTCAAAAGTTGAAAGAAAAACGTGCTGAATAATTAAATATAACGCACCCCCTTAATCACCACTCAAAATCTTTTCGTTTTGGTAAGTTGAAAAACATATTACTAAATCAGATTATTAAAATAATATGCAGATTGTGTAGTAATTATAATCCCATAAATACCCCCACTGAGCTTATAGGAAGGAAAGAAAAAAATCTCAAAAAACTCAAACTTGTTGACTTGATTAGGTCATGTTCGGTACAGTTTAAAATTCAATTAAAATTGAAAATATGATCGTTATTGGGTCTCATTCGTCTAATAAAAATCAACAATAACAGATAATTTTTCGATTTTAATCTCTACCGAACACGCCCTAAATATCAAGAAAGAGAATAATTTGAGAATTTTCAAGATTCTTTATTTAATTCAAAATTCAACTAAAATGTAAAAAATAATTACAAATCATATTTAAAGCGGTAAATAAAATTTGGATAATGACTAACTTTTAGATAACGACTAACCGTAAGAATAAAAGATAAAATCAAACCTAAACGAAATTAAAATCCTAATAACATTAAAATTTAGAAAATTATCCAAAATAATGAAAAACGCATTTTCAGAACCCCAATTGATGAAATTAGACACTTCAAAAGTTTTTTATTTTTTTTATTTTTTAACACCGATCTATTTTCCACGAGCTCTTTTTCTTTTTGTATTGCATCAACCACCCATCCCTTCTCTAGAACATGTTTGGCTAAGCTTAAAAAGTCAACTTATAAGTAAATTAATAAGTTTCAAAATAAATATTATAAATATTTTTTACTTAGTAATAAGAAGCTTAGCAAACATGCACACAGGAAAAAAAATTGTCTGAATTAAACCTTAAGCATTCCCGACAACCTCCCAATAATTACCTAGACAATCAAATTACTCTACTGCCCTCACCTACACCGTACATTTTTGTACTCTGTGTACCTTTCTCAGGGACACAATAGTCATTTTCATTTGAGAAAAAAGCCTCTCCATCTTCAGCATGAAAGCATCAAGATTTATAGATACGCTGTCGTTTTATCTTCTCTGTCATCCACCTGACATTTCCGTTATTATTTTCAATTTGATATCTATGCATTTCATCCCTTTTTTGAGTTGAATTGGATTTCTATATATGTGTAAATACATGCGTTCGTATATTTATAAAGTAATCAAATTGCTCTTTCTGTATCAAAAGAAAAACCCTAATTTGTTGTAAAGATGAAATGTTGAGCTGTATTTTGTCAAAAAGATCGAGTTTTTCGTCTGATCTGTTAATAAATATACATACCATTGTATAATTACAAATGGCGGATCAAGAAGAGGAGGATTTGAAGATGGCGTTGAGAATGAGCATGCAGCAGCACGAGTCTCCGGAGCCGAAGAGGAGCAAACCGGGGGATGACCCCGGAGAAACACCGGTGGAGTCACCGGAAGTAAAGAATCGTCGATTGCAGCGAGAATTGATGGCCGCTGCAGCAGAGAAGAGGATGGCAGCAATCAAAAGTTCTGCGGCATCTGTTCTGAAGAGCGTGGAGAGTGTGAAGGAAGTGAAAATTAGTGGTTCTGGAGATGAGGGAAAGGGTAAGATTGTTAATTTGGAGAAATGCAAGGATAAGAGTGGAAATTTGGGGACAGAGTTATCTTCGGTGGAGGCTCACCATCTATTTGCTATGATATTTGGAAGTGAAGTTAGTAAAGATGTTCTTGCACAGTGGAGTAATCAGGGCATTAGGTAAAACTTTTAAATGTGAATTTTAACTCTGAACTTATGCTTGGTAATAACTTTCTGCTATAATCTGTTGATCGACTGAATATTTATATACGAGTATTTCTTGGAGGTAACTGAGAAAATGAAGATGACGGCGGCGGCGATGACGACTCGTAACAATTTATTGATAGGCGTAAATCTCTCACATGAATGTGGATGTCAAAACCATATATTCATTGAGCTGTAAATCTCTTGACATTGTAGCTTTACCTCAAAACCAAAAACTAGAGATGTAGATCTCTCAAATTAGTAGGGAAACTTACAACCCCTGGTTGCTAGGGAATAAATCTATCAAATGAGTAGGTGGACCTCAAAACAAAATGATAGAAGATTAGATCTTTCAAATTAGTTGGTAGGCTCTTATCCATTTATAGGAGCGTAATTCTCTCACATGAGTAGGTGGACCTCTAAACTAAAAGTTGATAGAGGCTTAGATCACTCGAAGTAGTATGTGGACACATAACAATTAATAGGTAGGGGCAGAAATCTATAACATAAGTTAGATGGACCTCAAAATCAAATTGATAGAGGCATAGCTCTCTCAAATTAGTAGGGGAATTAAAAGCTATTAATTGATAGGGGCGTAAATCTTCACACACGTAAACCTTAAAACAAAAAATTGATAGAGGCTTAGATCTCTCAAATTAGTCGGGGACTCAAAACCATTAATTGTTAGGGGTGTAAATCTCTCAAATAAGTAGGTGGACCTCAAAATTATAAATTGGTAGATGTGTACATCTTTTGACTGAGTAGGTGGACTTCAAAACTCATAATTGATAGAGGTGTAGGTCTCTAAATGAGTAGGTGGACCTCAAAATCAAATATTGATAGAGGTGCCGATCTCTCAAATTAGCAGGTGGACTCAAAACTACGAATTGGTAGAGGTGTAAATCTCTCACATACGAAGGTGGACCTCAAAACAAAAAATTGATAGAAAAGGGGGGATTTGAGGAGACGGTTGAAATCATCTTCATATACTGGGTGAACATGTTTGGAGGTCCTTCCTTATTCTTATAAGTCGACAGATAGTATGAACAAGCTTTCTAATAACAGCATTTGCTAAAAGTATCATTCGAATAATGGCTTTAATTTTATAAGGTTGAAATCCTAACTTTCATGGACATCTAAGTGGTGATGGAAGAATGATATACAGTGAGGTGTAACAGTTGGACATAATAAATGTTTCAAATTTCTAATGACAATGCACTTAAAATGGTCGCTGATGGAAGACTTTACTACAATCATCTTCAAATGCTCATCATATGTCATAATCTTTTTTCTCGATGGACAGTTGGAATTGACACATACTTATCAATCCACTTATGTTATTTAGATTGTTTACAAGCAGAGGTTGAGTAATTGATTCATATTCGTGAGTCGTGTTGAAACCATCGCTTGTTATTTGTTTATATTCATCCTGGAACCCATTTTCTTCACTGACCTTACAACTTGTATAGACTTCATCATAATTTATTATTGTGGTATTAATGCTATGGAAATCCGCATTGTAATAGTTGGCCTTTCTATGTATGTATAAAACATGCCTAGCTATACATGCTTGCAATTACGCATTCATGTGTTTACATAGGCACATTACTGTTGCTATCATGTCTTTATTGGACTCAAGTTTTCTGCAAACTTCATTATTCTGTTTCTGTGATTTCTTTTGCCTCTTTGTTTCTTATGTTCTACAAGTAAGCTTGTCCATATAGCTTTTCTAATGCCTTAGGAAAATATCTTTCCTTCTAGGTTTAGTCCTGATCCAGAAACATCTATGGGGCTCGTGCAGCATGAAGGCGGGCCTTGTGGTGTGTTAGCAGCCGTACAAGTAATAGTTTGATTTCTTACTTCCTCACTAAATCCAATATTAACGGTACAAAGTTTATCATATAAGTGCATATGTTGTGTTTACATGTTTGCTTCGACTGGGTCTACACTCTCTTTTCGTAGTTTCTGAGTATGTTTGAAGAAAACAATATACTGCAGCTATGCATGAAAGGAGATATGTTATGGTTCACTTTAATTGCAATTCATTTGCCTTCCGTTGAACAATATATGTACCTCATCCTTCAAGATTGATTTCAGGTTGAAATTGATTTCTCTAACAGTGAAATCACTACTGGAATTCAAGAATTTTATGTCAAGATGAATCTTTCACATGTGAAACTTTGGAGGTAGTGAATCACATGGGATAGCTCCTTATGTCAATACTAGGAATTTGAGGCCTCAAGTTTCACGCAATAATGAAGGGTTTAGTCCTTTCAAAAAAAAAAAATATAGATTTAGATTTGTTTAAACTTTCCAACATTAAAGGATTTTCAATTGGAATTTGAAATTGACACAAAGAAAAAATATGAAAGATCAGAACCTCCAAATTTCGATGGTGAACATGCCTATTCCATTTAGCGTTAATATCTTTTAACTTTTGGATTCAATCTATAATTTTTCATTGGACATCTTCCTGTATCCTCTAGCATTTATTGACATTGGTAGTTAGCGTATTTATAGACTTCATGTTTTCGAGTCTTGAACTATGCCCTTGTTCGAGCCAATTTTTCCCAAAACTCGTTTCCAACCGCACATTCTCCCATAAAAGAATTTCACGTAAACCCAAAACTTTTCCCTATTTTTTAACAATACATTCCCCAAAAGTCACTATTCCAAAACACATATCCCCCAAAAAGGGGGCTCGAACAGGAGCTATATGTTGGCAAATATGGATTTTGATTATTTTCTGTAAACTAATTTCTCGTATTCCATTTTACCTTTCATGGCTTTATATCCAGTATTTAGTCTAACTTTGAAAATTTGCATTTTGTAAATTCTGTCATATGGATAGTTGAGACCATTTATTTGCAACTCAATGCCAAAAACACAAGTATATCTATTCCACATTCCTACATTTTATTTGGATACACCAGACCATCATTCACTTCTTCAAGACCATTCTTTATTTCTTTTGATTGATTGGCCTTTGAATTTCTAGGAATTTAATATTTACAGACAACGAGTTAAATTAAGGAAGGAACTGTTTCAATAGTGATTTCTAAAGCGACTTATCGACATTACAATGATCGAAAGGAAATTACATGTGATTTTTACTTAAAAGAATAAAAAACAAGGACGAGAGAATTTAAGAAAGTTCGGATATCTTCTGAGCACAGCAAAATCTTTGATCTTTCTATCCATTCGATAAATTTATGTAAAATTAAAATTTAGGAATTTCTGCATAAAATATTTCTTTCTCATAATACCATCCTAATTTGGTGTTGCGAACTCAGTACCTAACATAAATAATCAATTGGGTTGTTAATATGCTAAGCCTGAGCTTTACAGTTGATCGCTCAAGGTTGGCTTAATTCCTCCTCGAGCTCTAACTCAAGTTGAAACCTTCGCTTGATTTCTTATTCGTCAATCGTAAATTTTCTTTAATTGCTGAACCGAAGATAAGAGTGAGGGCTCTTGTGTTTATACTTATGTTCTTATTTATTAGCTTAGTAAGCAAAGCTAGATATATTGATGAATTTTGGAAAATATGGTTTGTTAGCTACTGAACTGATCTAGAATGAGCTTCTACAAGGTGATATTAGGTTGAAATTCTAGTAGCTTGATTCCATTATTAACCTTGCGTAAATATCCTTTTAGCTTCATCTAAAAACCATAAACTTCCAGTTTTGTTCTTCGTTGAACATTGGTTTGCTTCCTAGTGCTCTGTAAATATCCCCATTGACTATAAATTCACTGCTTAAAAGCTTTTATTTTCCTTTTGCTTATTCGCCAATTGTATATGATCTTTCTTTGGATGCAACAAAACTAGGAATTCGATGGCTCAGTGTTTTACAACTCAGAATATGATCTAGTCCACTTTTCTCATGTAAAGGAAGACTGTTGAGAAAGCCGTCTTTTGCATCCATCTACCATAGACGCTAGGACTTGTTGCTGGAGAGAGGAGCAGTCACACATTAGTCATCTTTGCCACAAGTAATTTAATGTGGATAATACATGAAGTGTGTTAATCTCTTGTAACCTAGTGGTCTGGGCATATTTAAGCTAGTTTCTGGATTTGTTTTTGTTGATGGGATGGGTTCTGCAAAGCAATTTTTATACTAGTGAACAAGGTTTTCGATTATACCATTTAGTGTTATAATGATGAATAATTTATCCTATAGGTGGAGTAGTGTGTGATTTTAAGGTTAATGAACGCGTGTCTTACGTTGTACAGTCGTCTGCTAACGAAATGTTCTCTTGGCTATGCAGGCTTTTGTACTCAAATATCTTCTATTTTCTCCAGAGGATTCTGAAGTTGCACTTAACATGTCAACAAGTTTGGGTTTGAGAAGAGTGTCCAAGAATGAATATGTGGCTGGAGATTTTTTTTCATCTCTTTCCGAGGACAAAAAATCAAGGTCATTGATCTCTTTATTTGCTATAATGTTAAGGATTACACTTGGTTTTACCTTCAACTTCGTTCCAGTGCCAGAACATAAAAGAGGGAAAAACTACATAATCTAGAATAGTTATTATTTGAAATGTCACCTATGGCTTCCTTTGGAGCTTCGAATTAGCGTTAATTCTTTGAAACTCACGTCTCATTGTTACAGAAAAATTGCATCCAAACATTGTTACGCCTTTTCCTGTGACACTTATTTTCTAGTAGTTGTTTTGATTTATTCTATCAGCTTATATTTAATATTGTTTTCACTTTTTTGGTATTTTGTATCAACCTGAATTTCACCTCGTGACACTTATTTTCTAGTAGTTGTTTTGATTATTCTATCAGCTTATATTTAATATTGTTTTCACTTTTTCCACCATTGTTACATAACAGGATCTGATAACATAATTATTTAAACATTGATTCGCATATAATTTTTTAAACATTGATTCACCTTGAGCCAATTTTATTTTAATTTTTATGTTTTTTTATTTTTTTGGTACACTGAAACAGATTCAAAATTTAAACAAAATTTTGCACAACTATTGTGAACCACAATACAGGATCTTGTATTTTCTTGAATGAGGCATCATCTGGCAGTCCGCCTACTGTGATTAATTGGAAAGTAATGCTAGCTCATTTGATAGATTTTGATTCTCTTTCTTTTACCCACTGTTCTCTTTCCATTACTGAAAATTGTTCTGCTTCTAAACAGAGCCTTGGTGAGGAGTATGAATGAGATACTCTTTCTATGTGGAAGTAATGAAAAAGCTGTAATATCATCCCTAAATATTCTTGATGGTGACATTGAGGGGTCCATTGAATGCCCGGAGGATGAGGTAAACATATTTACTTTTCCACACACTATTAACATTTGATCGGGGTTATGAAGTGGAACCATGCAGTACATCACCTTCATTGATCTCTTTTATGAGAAACTTCTACTGATTATGCTGATACTATTTATGCTTTGAAGTCGCGCACTATTATGTAGGGTAGGAAACATTTTAAGGCTTGATTGCAGTATTCTGCCTTTTTTTCCCCCTTCTTTGTGCAATTGTTCTGTCTTATTACACAGTTTATTGCAAAAGCACTAGAAGATCTTTCAATTGATTCTGGCTCAGACTTGCGGAAGGTACTGAGAGTACACACATACACTTCGCGCTCAAGTGCATTTCAGAAGCTTCAAGCAATGCTCCCTGCTTTCCGTAGTCGTATGGGAGCATTGCTTTTTCTAATATCTGCCTTGCTTTCTAGAGGACTGGTATGTTGCTATATTTATATATACCAGTTTTTTCTCGTGATAGTTCTTGCTGTTATTAATCAGAAAAGAATACTGGTTTCTCATGGAATTTTATTTGACATCTAAAAGATAAGAGGCAATTACTGAAATGTGTAGGAGAGGTGCAATAATGATAATATACTCTAAAAATTGACCCTTTTTTTTTAAATCCATTACCTTCCTTTATGCTGCTGCGACGTTATTATTTTGTCAGATTAATTTTTCAAACATTCAGAAGCTAGGGCAGGGAAAGTTTTAAGGCATGGTTTTGTTTTTAGATTTCTTTTTATTTAATCAATTGCTTGTGAAAGGAGAATATTCTTTTTTTTTTTTCCGAAGTTGTATATCATAATATAGTTTACTGTTTTCCTGTTCAAAAACCCAGGTGTGTGTTTTGATTTTTGACTATTGTAATTAAGAAAAGCTTTGAGCCTACATTGATTGTACATGGAACTGCCTTATTCAGTATGCTAAAATCTGATCAAGTACTCCTGGGTTAAAATCTCAGTGTCTATTCTAAGGTTAACTGGAACAAAGTTTTAATTAGTTTACATGCCTCTATATGCACTTCACATTTTTTTGTCAGTTATTTTCATTAACCTTTTGCTTTGTCATTGATGTGACTAGTGCATTTATTTATTCTTCAAAAACCATTTAGGACAACATTCAAGCAGATAGGGATGACCCCAGTCAACCACTGGTAACTGCTCCATTTGGGCATGCATCACAGGTATTTATAGATCGATGAAAATTTCATTAGATTGTTCTCAGTACGAGAACTTGATATCTATCCTACACTTTCAACTGCCCTTGATGATGATCCCTGAACACGACTTTTCTAAAACAGGAAATCGTAAACCTACTGCTTTCTGGAAATGCTGCTGCTAATGTGTTTGATGGGAGGATGGACTTAGGCGGTGGCATGTTTGTGAATGGCATCTCTACACCTGTGGAAGTTGGATTCCTCACTCTGCTAGAGTCCCTCAATTTTTGTAAGGTTGGCCAGTATCTGAAATGTCCAAGGTGGCCAATATGGGTAGTGGGAAGTGAATCTCATTATAC
>CAIGRF010162897.1:28058-43846 GCA_903798235.1 Fraxinus ornus
GGGGGGTCTTCAGTACATTTCATAGGTCAGGATTTGTTATAGCTATAAAGTCTCCTCCAGCTGTCATAACTCTGGTGACTCTTTTCATATATAAGCCTTTTTAGCAGACATGGTACGTCTTGGTGGAATATGAGCAGATTCACGGTCTTGTATGAGAGGGTAACCTTTCGCTACTATTCTAATTGTGTCGTCTGTCACTCAACTGCTGAATCTTTAGGCTTATATTTTTAACTATCTAAGCATTCTCTCCTTACAAATCCACAAGGGTGAGTTATATCCAATGTGGTTTTGGTATGAGAAGAAGTGACATTTTCAGGATGATTTGAGGTGGATGGAGCAATTTAGTGATGCTTATTTTTAGTTGAATAGTGGTTATTGAAACATAAACTTTTAAATGAAATGATTGATTTCATATATAGCCGGAGAAATATTCCTGAGACCTGTTCAAATCCCTCCACCACCACCCAAAAGGAAAGGAAAAAATAATTGCTTGGACCGTGCTAATTGTACAATNCCATATTTACATTGGTATTTTCTAAAATAAATTGAATAGGGTTAAACGTGATTGAAATTTTATGCTGAAATATAATTTCCTTGTTGAAATTTCGAAGTGAGTCATCATTGTAAGCAACAAAGGAATTAAAGTAGAAATCACAGAAAAGGAAGTGTGGGTGGCTCATAGGAAACAGTAACCTTTTAAGTTAACCGCTTGGCATAGATAATTGAGTCTTGGTTCGCATAAACATTCAACTACTCAAGTAGTCTGTAAATGCATATGAAATTGATTGGAACGTATCACATCCCGTTCTATGAAATTTGTACATCAGTAATGTGATTAGGGCTGTTCGTGGCCGGTTCGGTTCCAAAATTTTCGGGTATTTAATAAATGGACTTGTCGGGTCCAAATATAATTATGGAACCGTTCGGGTTGGGTTGGGTTCGGTTTGGTTCTGTACCATAATTAAATTTTTTAACATTTACAGCAACAATACATAAATATAACTAATGACATTTTATTCGTAACTTTTACAAATTAACGTAGCTTAATTCAAAAATATATAAATAACTAGGTGTCGAATAACATTAATTCATTGCATACGAATACCAAAAATGGGCTACTGGGTTTTAAAATGATTTGGGCTTTAAAATTAAAATTATGAAATTAACTGATTTATTTAATTAACTTGTTAATTTATTTAAAAAATATAAAATAATTTAATTAATTCAATAAAAAATAATTTAGCTTCGGTTCTTGCTCTAGTCCCGAGACCCGACCCAAACCCATCGGTTCTCGATTCGGGTACCCGTTCGAGTATTTAACTTATTAAGAACCGCTCAGTTCGATTCGGGTTCGGTTCGGGACTTTTGTTCACCCCTACCCTAAACCCTTCTTTTTTTCCACTCCCACCTCCAAAATCAACCACTAAAGCATCCACCATTTGCTGATACACTACCACTACAAGCTTCTGACATCCCTGTACCAGAACTCTGAGCCGATGCTGGTGAGCTACATGATTGATTCAGAATGAATGCTGTAAAAGATTGGATTATTACTGATGGACCAGTGCTGACATTTATAATTTTGTTCACTTTGTCATTGTGATTTTACCATTAATTTTCTTGTCCTTAAATCTGCATTTTAGTGGTAGGGTTAGTATTATTATAGTGAAAGGGTAGTTCCTAGGCCTGACTCTGGCTATCCTGTCCTTATATTTTAGAAGTTAATGTTCTAAATATATGGATGATTTCTTTCTTTTTATTCTCTGTCAATGTTCCTTGTAGGAACTGAATGAGTAGTTAATTTTTTTTTTTTTTTTTTAACAGTGGGATCTACCACTGTAAGAGGTTGTCAACCTCGGTTGTACAAGTGGTGTTTCCCTAATTGCTTTATTCATCGTGACTCACCACTCCATTGGCCGATTTTGTTTTCCCATATATACTCACGCGTAACATTTTTAGAGTATGTTTAGCAGAGAGTTCTTGACAATAATAAATAATTGTTTCTTCACTAATTGAAACTTTATGCGCTTACAAATTATAATTCAAGAAAGACGAGCAATTACTTAAAAGCTTAGCCATACCAACTATTGCTATATAAGTATATTTCAAACCCATACATCACTCTCTATATCATTTCAAATCTTGGAACCTGCTCATGCACACACACGCTCTCTCCTCCATTTTCTTTCTTCTCAAAACTTGTTAGCCCAATTCTGTGATGGCTAAAGAGCCTCTAATAACGCCAACTATGTTGATATTACTAGTCATTTTGTTAATATTTCAGCAGGTTGATCAAGTTCATAGTGCTAGGCATACACAATTTCTTAAGGTTAAGCCTAAATCTATCGTTCCACCGGACAACTTTTACGGGTATTTACCGAAAGGAATGCCGATGCCGCCTTCAGGTCCTTCGAGGAAGCACAATGACATTGGATTACAGGGCTGGCAGGGGTCACCTTGAAGATGTAATGTATAGCAAAAGTGTCAAAAGTTTTACATGTGAGTTTTCTTTTAGGTGTTCCTTTGATAATCTATTGGAACGCATTGTTAAGCTACTTTATAGCCTGAAAAATGAATATACATAGTAGCATTGCCTTTTGTAACGATCAAAGCTAGAGTTGATCACACAAGTGTCAATGTACTAGTAGAGGATTCAGCCCATAAATTTCAGTTCAGACTCATGAGCTCTCAAAATATGTTTACTTACGCTTATCATATACCATGTTAATAAATAGAATACTTAAATTTCTCGACACATTTTCGAGAAGGCGAACTTTTGAAAAACCTTGAATAAGTACTAATGTGGGTCATTAAATTTAGTTGATTGATTGATTGATTTAAAGAGAAATCAAAATATATTATTAAATTTGAATGATATGTCAAAACATGCTAAACAAAACGACTTATGCACCGTCTTTCTTTGAAGTCAACTGAGGGGTGGGAAAGGAGACTTAAAATAAAGGAGCATAATGTCAAAGTTTGGTACATAATTTGAACTTTGGTTTCTACCATAGGAGGGAATCAAGATACAGTTGGTTGAAATCACCAACTGCTATTGAATCTAAAAAAATTTATGGACAGTTTGGGATCGAGACCGACCCAGCCTGCACCGGTATTCACTACATTTTTAGGGAAATCAAAACTTATGTTACTTCGAAAATCATCTTCTTTCGGTACTAACACACCATTATGTACTATTTTACAAGTAACAGTGCCTCCTAATTGACAGAAACCAGTCATTTTCTGCATCACCTTTGCCAGAATAATAAACAATGTTGCACTTGCTTCAATATGTTTTCTATTTTATTCTTTTGATTGATTATTAAAAGAATCTCGTGCACCACTCAGTTGACTCTCCCTTTCAACATAGCCACAACTGCTCCTGCCTATACTTACTTCGATTTTACATCTTTTAAAAGTACATAAAAAATAAATCACCTACTCGGAGAGGCTCGTGCAGACCTCTCTCAAATTGTTGGCCGCATATGAACACACACACTCCGGAAGAATGTCGATAAGTGTCTCAGATAGACCCTAAAGAAATCTTAAGAGTGTGTTTGGCTAAGCAAAAACAAGAAAGGTTTCTCTGATTGTTTGATTCGACAAAATCACTAAGCTATGCAAAACATGGGGGAAAACCGAGCACAAAAAACTTTCTAGTATATAATAATCGACATGTCTATATACACTACAATACAGCAAGTAACGATGGATTCCCCAGAAATAAATTAGGAAGAAGATAAATTTAAAGATAAGGGTAAGAAAAATGGGGGAAGGGGAAAAAAAGATGGATGTCTATTTCCTCCATCACTATGAGAACCTGCATTGGCATAAATGGAGAATTTCTCTTTCCTTTGTACCTATATTTGGGAAGATGGTGAAACAGCTCCCTCGAACCTGCGCATATCCTGGCCGGAAACTGATAACTTGTCTGATCCACGAACATTGTATCTTTCGTAAACTTTTTCTCGATTCTCTGACCACCAAGTCACCGCTTGGTGCTCCCCAAATCTTCGCCGGCTGCATATAGAACAAAGAAGTTAATTCTTATTCACATCACAACATTAATTACAACTGTTCTGACATTGATGAAGTTGCAACTATATGAATAAACATTGCTTAGACCATAATCAACAGCATTAAATGAGATTTGAGAACAATTTTCAGAAAAATTAAGCTCCGGTGAATTATAATAGTTAAAGAAAGTCTTATCTAAACTGAAAATTAAGTGATATTTAGTGAATTATACTAACAGTTAAAGAAAGTCTTTATCTAACCAATTATATAATATATATGTATACCCTTTTTTAAAAGAAAAATATATTGAGGCTAGAATAAACAATTAGGAAGCCGGATACCTGAAGCGGACACGTTTGAGATCTCTAGTTCCATCTCGAAGGGCTACGAGTGTTATATACACACCGGGTTCGTATTGTTCAATCCACTCAGCCTCAATTTGACTAGCATTACCAGGAACCATTGAGTTTCTTGATTTCAAGACATGTTCACCGTCTTGAGGCACAGATTCTTTAGTGTTGATACTTTCAGCGTTATTCCTATAAGCTAGAGCATCTTCACCTCCATTAGGAAGTCTGACATCCGAGCGTTCGTTCATCCCATTGGTAGCGGAAAATCCAAGTCCCTGAGCACCCGAGTTAGTTTCATTGCTCATTCTATTTACCATAGTGGGGTCAATTCCAAGGTGGGAAGTCGTGTTTGAGCTATTGATCATATCAGATCTTGAATTCCTTTCTACATTTGCACCAGTATAGTGTATGCCATTTGGTTCTGCACCATTTGGTAGGTAAGCCAGCTTGATGCTTTCAGAATCATAAGCCCCGGGTGGCAGTCTTTCTGCCAAATCTTTGAGCTGGAAATTGAGAAAATGAGAGAAGCTATTGACCTTTACCTTACAGATGCTAAACAAAAAATTAATGATACTAGGGCTAAGTTCTTGTAACAGACCAATCAAACATTCATTCAGCACCACAAGATAAAAATATAGGAGTAGACAGATAGAGAGGCTTCAAGTAGCCCACCAAACAAGGTAATTTAGTTGTGCGTAGGTGTCTATGGCGGGAGAACAAATCAAGACAGCCTAAAGAATTCCACGTGATATCCACACAGTATAAACACCAAGCACATATTTGATCACAGGAATAACCACCCAAAAAATTCTCTTCCAGTGAACATTCAAGCGAAGAGGTAATTTTTCAATTTACGAGATGCCAATACAAACCTAAAGCTCAACCTCACCTGTGCAGTAAGTGACTTCATCACTTCTTTTGCAGCTTTACATTTAGCAGATTCCTCTGCAGCTAATTCCTTCGCTTCCTGAGCTTTCTTTGCCGATTTCTGGATGTCCAATTCTTGCAGTTCACATCGATTTCTGAGGCTCTCAACCTATCATCAAAATAAAAAAGATTTAACTTTGAGAAATTAAAGCTAAAAGATGAAACAAAGATTGACATTTGGAATGTACCTGTACACGCAATTTATGTACTTCCTGATTCAGAAGTTCGTTAGTCTTCTTCAAACTATCTGTAATGCTTTTGGAAAAAGAAAGTCCTGAAGTTGTAGGGACTGGTGTTGCAGATCTCGGAGGGCTAGATTTTCTTGAGAAGGGGGACACAGACCTGGAACTAACACTAGATGGTGCAAGAATTAATTTTGGAACTGTTCGACGAGCATCAACAGCTGTAGACATTACAGCATCTCGTAGCTGTAACAGAGAAGGCACTTGAGAGGAACGACCTAAAGAGAACGTATCCGATTTCTTTCCTTGTTTAGCCGCTTTTGTATCTAACTGTTTAATCAAATCAAAATTGGATGGCATTCCTGACTTGGCCAATCGCAGATCAGCCTTGTCCAATCTGTCCTTGTTTTCACCCGAAAGGCGTGGTACAGCATTTCTCTGGCTATTGACCCCAGCTTCCGCTAATTTACATAGTTTAGAAAAACAGGCATCACAAACACGATATGGTTTTCCAGGATTAGGTGCCAATGCAGCCTGTAATGCTTTTCTAGAACTACAAGAATGACAGTGTACTAGTCCACAATTATAGCAATTATGCCTCTTTCTCGTGAAGCCAAAAGCCTGTCTACAAGCTGAGCACTGAGACTGCTCAGCACCAGAAACCCATTTATGAAGACATATAGCAGCTGTGAAATTTGATCCACATGCAATATATTTAACGTGCCTATCCTTTAAAGCTTCAACTAGTGTTGGCTTTTTCCGGTCTTCTATATCTCCCTGGCCCAACCTCCCGTTGGCTCCTTTTCCCCACGTGTAGACCTCGTTTTTGGATGTCAAGACAGTCACATGATATGCACCACAAGCAATTTCTTCAATAGATTCACCAGCAAGCTTGTCTTCCACCAAGCAAGGTAGCTTTCCGTCAGACTGAGGATTTCCAAGCTGACCATAGACTGTACCTCCCATTGTGAAAACATGCCCAGATGTAGTAAGGCCCGCAGTCAAACTATGTCCACAGGCAATTTTGTGAAAATTGTAATCGATAAGTGCAGGCACACAAGTAGGTTTCAGTCGAGGTTCTTTGTCTCCGTGTCCAAGACGGTTTTTATCACCATCACCCCACGTGAATAATTTTCCAGATGAAGCACTAGACTGTGTTACAATAACCTCAACCACAGCAGCAGTATGCCACACTCCACAAGCAACGGCAATTGTCCTCAACCCTGAAAGAGAGTCAACCTCTCTTGGGTATGAGACATTTTCCCGATTACCATGGCCTAAAACACCAAAGGTTCCATCCCCAAATGTAAAGAGTTGTCCAGTTGAAGTTATCAAGGCAGTGTGCCATGGACCGCAAGTGACCATCGAAACTTGAAGTCCCTCAAGGGGACCTGAAATTCTTTTTGGTATCCAGTGACCGATATCAGTTCTGTGACCCAAAAGGCCAGCATTATGCGTACCATCTCCCCATGTATAAAGTTCACCAGCCATCGTAACAGCACAGGTGTGAAACTCTCCACATGCCACAAAATCAACACTGCAAAAGGATAAAGATTCCACAAGACGCGGTTGAGTAACATCTTTCCCAACTCCATGGCCAAGACGCCCCCCAGATTCTTCACCCCAACTAAAGACTTCACCTTGCCTGGTGACTAATGCAGCATGCCTGACCCCACAAGCAATATGATGGACATCCAGATTAGATTCTAATGGCCTGGGAAGAAGCACGTCTGCTCTCATACTCACTGAACTAGCATTCTTTCCTGGCCCAACCTTGACAACATTATCACATATAACCTCACCCCATATGTATACATCCCCCAAAGCATCACAATCATCCGGTGCAGAACCATGACTGGAAGTACTGGGGGCACTAGAAACACTCACTCGAAAAGCATCTGAACCAGATCCTTTCACCTGCATGTTTGTTTGATCCAAAGCTACATGTGAACTTTCTGAATGCACCGAATTATCCGTGCGATAGCTGTTTTGTGAAGGATTTATGCTCAACTTGACGGAAACCTCAGGAGAGCTAACCTCTCGTGCAGCACTCACAGAACTGTTGCTTGGACTATTTGATGTCAAACCTCTGTTATCCTGGAATCATTTCATTAGGAATCACAAGTTAAACATGACAGTAATGTTTGTGTTTTAACATCACCAATATAATTTTTCTCATTCTACATATTACTCGTCCATCTCCAAGACTAGTAGCAGTAGAAGATGTATCGAAATACAAACAAGAAATCAACTCATCCCCCATCACATCCTATTGGAAAACAAACGCACAAGGTTATTCTAACAAATATTGCATCAAGCACAAGGATCTACCTGTTTCAGGATATGCAACGACAAACTAAGCATTATCCAAATAAATTTGGGATCGCCTACGCAACTCCTTTTTCAAATGTAAGATTTCTCAACCAAAAAAGGACAACAAGATTTTTCACTAAATGATATCCTAAGGAAATCAAAATATCCCAAAAAGCTTTTTATACTGACTGATCTCCAAGTTTTGATGTTGTAAGGATTAGATGATTTATGCGGAAGCAAAACAAAACAATTGGCAAACCTGAACTCTATCCTAGTCTTCTAATCAAGAAACATAACAGTATATTACTTCAATGTATGCTCCCAAAAGAAAGAATAAACCACGTGATCATTAGCAGATAGATAATGCAAGGCTGAAAGACTTGCATCAAAATAGAGTCCTCCATCATTCCATCCATCAATTTTTGAGCGCCCAGATTGTTCAGATGATATTAAAGCCTTAACACCAGCTATCCAGATCTCTGCCTCAACTTTGTCCTTGCAGATCTAAATATACAACAAAGAATAGGCACAACTTCCAGGTAAAATACAGAGAAAATAAAATACTTATTTAATAACAGAAATCAGCCAATCACCAACCAGATCAAGAGATCTTTTCCCATTGTTGTATATGAGAGAGAAGGATAAATAGTCCTTTTCAGGACGCAGATATCGATGAAAAACAGCCTAGAAACAAGCAAAGAAGTTGAGGAAAAGTTATAAACAATCAAAAATTGTTCTAAAATGAATTAGGAACATGAAATAAGGTCTCCAAAATCTCACGGTTCTCTGTCCAGGGATAATTCTTGAAACTGAAGCTAACTTTAAATTTCTTTCACCACTACTAGAAATCCAAATTAAAGATGTTTCATCCTGCAATATTAACAATAAATCAACTATTTCCATGTCAAAGAAACAAAATAAGAACAAAACTTAAAATAGCTTGAGAAGTCATGACGATATGAAAAATTAGGGACTGATGGTTAATAGGAAGCAGTAGCAACTCAATTAGACATTACATATACCCTTCAAAACGACAGATATCCAAAACATCGCAAATTTTAATGACCACCAAATTCTTGGATGCTGAAGGCAGTGCTGCTGCCGGTTTTCATCCTAAAGCTTTTAGAGGATAAGCCTTGGTGGTGTGACAACTGTAACAAACCTGGACATACTAGAGAAATGTGCTGGAAACTTCATGGGAAACCAGCATATTGGAAGAGTAGGCGATGTGAGTACAAAGGAGGACGTGGAATGCAAGCTGGCACAGATAATGAGGTTGCTGTCCCATTTAGTAAAGAGCAAATAGAACACCTCCATAAGTTGTTGAGTGCTAATCAGTTATCTAAACTCCCAACAGATTCGGTAGCACAGACAGGTAGACTCCTAAGTGCATTAACTAGTTCCTCTACTACAATACCTTAGATCATTGACTCTGGTGCAACAGATAACATGACTAGTCTACCATACTTATTTAACTACTATTCACCTTGTATTGGAAATTTGAGAATTAGGTATGCTGATGGTAGTTCGTCAACTATTGCAGGTAAAGGTTCCATAGTTACATAAGAAAATATTGAACTAAAATCAGTCTTTCATGTGCCAAATCCCTCTTAGAATTTGTTATCTATCAGTAAATTGACTAGGGACTCAAACTGTGTTGCTAAAACTTTTGAATCCTATTGTGTTTTTCAGGATTTGAATTTGGAAAAGGTGATTTGGCAATGCTAAGATGGTAAATGGACTCTATTATTTTGATGACAACTCTTCTACAAATAAACAAGCTCAAGCACTGGGTAGTAGTTGTAGTTCAACGTCTGTTAACAGTCAAATAATGTTATGGCATCCTAGATTAGGCCATCCAAGTTTTCCATAGCTAATACATTTATTTCCTTCTCTGATCAAGAATGTAGATTGTTCATCCTTTCAATGTGAGAGTTGTCAATTATCAAAGAATCATCGTGTTATTTTTTCTCCTAAAGCCTATAGTGAATCTAAAACCATTTTACTAAAACTATTTTATTTAATCAACCCCAAGAAATATTTCAGTAATAATATACTTATATTTCTTATTAGATTTCTTTTTTAAAATATTACTTTATTTTTTTTGAAATAAAGTGTTATATCAGCTCTTAGAAAAAATTCACCTATGTTGTGAGAAAACTATAGTTATAGAAATTATAACTTGCATCACCAGAGAACCATGAAATGCTAGTAAAGCAAATGAAAAAAGGAAAAATTATATGGTAATGTTAATAACGAATGTGTGGGATAATATCATCTCAAGATCATATGAATCTGTTGATGCAAAACATCTTTATCCATTTCCCAGGAGATCTTATAACCAAACAAACAGGTGAGTCCTGATTATGCATTCAGTATATGGAACTTACATTAGAGAGTCTAAACGGGTAAAATTTAGGCTTTCCCTTACGACCATATTTAAGTAGTTGAGCACCCTTTTTAAGAGCAATCAATGCCTGCAAAAGGCAACACGGGATCAATTACTAATAGAGGCATTTACATCTGCAAACATGAGTTGATAAATAGAGAATGACATCATTTCAGAAAAATAACATTATATAAGCCTTAAACAGCTAAATAGATTGTGAAGCCATCTCTAATAAGAAATATAAACATTTTCAGAACAATAATGAAGTGTCGGCACAGACACATCTGGACAACCTTGGGCATTAGTCTGTTACTCCATCCATGTCTTGTTGCCAAATACAAGTTTTATTTTGGACAGTTGTCAGTCATCAAACTCTTATCAGACCCATGCAAGACACTTATCGACAAGTTGACCAAATTATAGAGAATAAACGGTTTTCTTAAATAGTAAAATAAAGCATCCTATCACATAAAAAGCAAATAAAATTCACTAAAGTTAATATAGAACATATTAAAAGATAAGGGACGCACGATCATATGCATTTCATTAATGATAGTAGGATATAAGGGGAGGGATGAGAACTTAAGAGCACTCAAACTCCTAGTGTTCTCCCTATTTTTCTAGTCTTGCGTTTTTCCATGTTCCTGAATAAGTAAATGCAATGCATGAACTAGAGCAACTTCTTCAAAAAAAATTCAATGCAATGTTCTCTATGAACTTTTATAGTGAGATTTTGTGCAATGTTCGCTAGTGAATCTTAAACTGATCTTAAGAGAATTGTTTTAAATTTGTTCCATTTTTCATGTTGGTAGGTTCATGTAGCTTCTTGCATGTGTCTATATTACAATTGTATGTTAAATTAAACTTAGAGATTTGTCTTAAATTTGTTCCATTTTTCATGTTGGTAGGTTCAAGTAGCTTCTTGCACGTGTCTACATTACATGTCCGCCCAGAGTATTGTCTTACATTTGTTCATTTTCATTCTAGTAGGTTCACATAGCTTCTTGCACGTGTCTATATTACATGTCTGCACTTTGCTTCATCATAACATGAATAATGATATACCACATTTTACAATATTGCCATGCTTGACGCCATTGATTTAATATTAATAAATACAGATATTTTCTATCCATTGGAGACAGTCCCTCAGTGACTTTCAACCATATCGGCTAAACTTATACATCTACATGTTTAGTCATATATCTATTAGCCATGTAAGAATCCCCAAAAGAACTTGAAGTTCAAAGCTGCAACACATATTCCTATCAATCCCAGATAATTTGAATCATACTTCTTAGACAATAAAATTATTAGGGACAATTCTTCCCCCTCGTCTCACAATTCTTCCTCATTTTGTAAATAGTGAAGGCCAAAAGGGAAAGTAATTGTACACCAATGAAAATGAAACTAATGCCAGAAACAGGTTCTTGCATGTTTTAAACCTCAAATTACTCTAATTTTAACATCCCATAGTCTTGTTGAAAAACGCACCAAATAGAAATGCACAGCTTGTACATAGCAGAAAAATACATAATTGTTCACTTATTTTAGGCTCGTCAAATTCCGAAAATTAGCCGTGTAAAGATCCCATTTTTATGAGCTACTACAGAATATAAAGGATTAAATTTACTAAAGATAGGATAGAGTTGTAAAAAATTACAGAAAAACACAGATTCCACAAAAAAGGACTTCGTTCTTCTAAATGAAACGGTTGAGTTTCACCAATTCTTGAAAAAAAAAAATGCATAATTACAGATACGATTTCTTCCCAATGATCAAATTCTTAGAAAGTAAGTTACAAGTTCTTCACCTTTGGCAACAAAAAAAAACACCAATATAACACAAAGATCTTATTTTTAAATCTTTGAAAGTGTTGAGAGAGAAAGACTGAAGAGAGAACTAAAATACCTGCTCGATGTCACGGTTGGCATTACCATAGCTAACAAGATCTGCCATTCCATGTGAAACGGTCACCGCCACACCACCGCCACCACCATCCCCCTCCGCTCATTATCATGCGCCTCCACGGCTGCAAAGTACCATCTACACCTCACCTCTTAAACTACCAAAACTCCCTCCAACATTCAACAGCACTAAACCACCACCCGTTTCACCCCCTCAGATCTGAAGAAATTGACCGCAAAACGCCATCCTAAAACTTATACTACCAATTTCCTTGATGTTTAAAAGTCAAAGGACAGTCCTTTTCTGGTGAATGTCGCGGTAGACTGAAACACGACTGGTTGAGTCTTTCCCCAGCGTAATATGGAAACAGNAAAGAGGAAAACAAATAAAAGAGTTGAGACGAAGGTAGTGGGCGTGTAAGAACTAAGAAGTCAAAGAATAGTTTAAGGAAAATTCTACTTCTGCATAATAATTTACCTAATCTTTTATTGAATCGGTAAGTGGCAGCTTCAGACATCTGTGGGTTCAAACGATTGGAAATGCCACTTGTCGATTCGAGAATTCATTAAAAACGTGGTCAATAGAAATTAAAATTGAAAAATTAATCGTTATTGTTGATTTTTATTAGACGAATGGTATTCAATAACAACTATATTTTTAATTTTAATTGACTTTTAAGCCACACCAAACGGACCCTAAGTAAGTTATTATGTAAATGTAACTAGGTTCATAGTTTAATTCCTATAATGCCCGTGCTTTTAGATGACGTGGCATTAGCTGAGGTTGTTTGTACTTGTGTGCTACACGAGCGAGTACCGCGAGTATGGTTTTGTTTTTCAAGTTCATGAGGTGGGTGTGATCTGGTACATAGGAGTTCACGCGGGTCCATATAAAAAAAATGCTTCTTAGTATGCCACGTAGCACCAATTTTTTATTTTTTTTTCCCTTACATACAAGCACTATTCGGATTTTGAAAATTCCTAAGGTTCAAGATGGAATTTGCTTAGAGCATGTCCAAAAGACTCTTTAAATATGAGATGTTCTTTATTTTAAAAAGTCAACATTTAAAATCATACTCAAAGAAATTTTTTAAATTAACATTTTAATTTAGAGAGTGGATTTGACTCTCCAAATTTGGATAGTCAAACGCATTCTCTATAATTAAATTCATTCAGAGTATTTCAATTTTCAATGTATGAAATAATAAAATAATCTAAAAAAAAGTTAGTTAAAATAAAATATAAACAAAAATAAAAAATAATAAATATTTTTTTGGAGCAGTAAAATTAAGTTTTAAATATAAAGAGTTTGATGGAGTATTTCAAAATTTTAACTCTCTAAATTTATAGATGCTCTCCAAATGATAGAATATGTTCTCTAAATTTATTCGGCTATTCCTGGTTAATTTAGGTTGTTTTGATTTTCTTAAATATAAGAATTAGTGAATACCACTCTCTTCCAGTGTCATGTTATGAGAATTAGATGTACCACAATGTTCGTTCCTTTAAAAGCGAGTTCACAATTACATAAGTTTTTGAAATTAATGTTGTCGAGAGTTTAACTTCGTGTTCAAGATTTTAAAAATTGGCATTTCAATGAGATGTAGGGTAATATAATCCACCTTATATAGTTAAGTATTAAGTCCAAAAATTCACCTTAAGCCCAATCTATCGACCTCACCACATTTCAAGCATGATCCTAGATTATGAGCTCATTACACGGGATGGTTCGACTTCAACTCGAATGCAACACATTTAGTTCTAACGACAACTAATGTAGATATTGTCACCATTTTGCACGGAAGTTATAGCTCATGACAATAAGTCTTTGTTTGTCTTTCTTTAAAATAAAATTTTTTAATTTTCATATTCATTTTCACCCACACATTTATACAGTAAAATATTTTGCACGTAAATTTAAAAAAAAAATCCCTGCTTTTTGACTATATATTCTCCAAAAGTTCACTATTCAAAACACTATATTTCTCAATAATAGCCATCAAACAGGGCTAACTATACAATTCACCATATATGATCCAAATCAAAACCAAGTATCCATCCTAGGCCCATCCGTTAGGGTCCCTATTTCAAGCATGCTCCCTCTTGAATCTAAGTAATATGGTGGATAGCATTTGTACCATCATCCATAACTTTTGGACAACAGCAATACCATACATCATGTTGGTATTAAAGTTGGAGGTCCCGTCTTCGAGTTGATGTTGGGGTATTCTCATGGAATGGATTAGATAATGTGGGAGCATGCTTGAAACGGGTATGGGCTTGTGAACTATGCTTATGGTGGATTCTCAGCCTTGATTATGGGTGGTATAAGGTGTAATACATTTATACCATTAGTTATAGCTTTTAGACAAAAATGGTGACAATACTCTACAAGTTATTTAGCATGACTTATATTTCTTGTATGAGAGTTTTCTAAAAAAACTACTTTACTTTAGGTCAACTGTCAACTTTTTCTAAAGTTCTTCCAGTCAAGTAAAAGCACTTCCAAAAAAATTATCTAAATATGTTTGAAAAAATGTTATTAATCTCAAAAGCAACTTTAAGGTTTTCAAAAGTCTTGTCAAACAGGTCTAACGTCAAGTTGCGAGTTTCTAGAGTCAAACCTAGTGTAATCTGATTTGCTTGACATTTCTTGTGTTACTAAGGCGACGAGATAAATATATAATCATTTATGCTTTACTTTGCATGTGAAATTTAAATGAAAATAATAAATCCATATCACAAAAATAATAGATAAATATACAGTCTTCGCACTCTTGGAATCCCAAAAAATATCGCAATTTGGTAAGATCAAAATTCATTGAAAATACCGAGTTCTTTAATTTCCTTACCATTGTTTCAACTGTCAATTTGAAAAGGATGACCTAAACTCAAGATCGCAAACAATGGATCAAATTCCAAGTCCCCTCCGATTTACTCAAACATTTGGGAAAATCCAATCTTGTTATATCACCAAAAAATAAAAAATAATAAAAAATTAGCTTATTTTTGTACAAGTGATTATTACAATAGTCTGTCTTCAATTTTGAGCAGTTTCGCATTCGCACCTATACGAGAATTTTATTGACATGGAGCCTCGAAACCATTTGGATTCCATAGGTGAGCGACCATCGCTTGCTGATGCTGTGGCATATGGGGCCCTTTGATAGATCAGTGGGACCCTTTTTCCTTGATCAAGATTATCATGCACGGTTAATACTAGATTATCTTTGCCGCCACTTTGTTTGACTTTCTCTTTTCATACTTTGACCTTTCTTATTTTGAGCTTCATTTTCTTATGTGAAAACAGAAAAAAAATTGGAAAGTTTTTGTTGTGTAATCTAGTCATCTAAAAAGATTATTATCTATATCTATATCTATAATCTATATCTATCTATAACTAATATAAAAGAAGGAGTCGCTTTTTACTGTTCACAAGCCTGAGCCGAGCCAAATGGCTTTTTGGCTCAGCTCGGCTCGACCGTCTGAGCCCTTTTTTTTATTACGTTTGATTCAGTATTTTAGCTTACAAATATGCATTTTAAGCGATTTAGAATTTGTTGGAAATATTGAAGTACGGCCATGATAAATATATGGTCGATAAATTTTAAATATCAAAAATAATTTTACATTAATTGTGAAACGTAAAGTCGTGATTGTTTATATTTCTTTTCAATCTCAACCCCATTCCAATGTCATTTTT
>CAIGRF010162913.1:0-11829 GCA_903798235.1 Fraxinus ornus
GGAATTCTTTATAGTTAAAAAAAGGTATTATTGTCTTTTAAACAATATCATATATTTGTAATTGCATTTTATTTTAAGGGTAGATTTGTCTTTTAAAACGTGGAAGGCTATTGTGGTGAATCAAATAAAAAAAAGGGTACAGTTAAAAATTGAGGGTTTGACAAGGGTAAACTTAAAAGTACCCCGCTTTTAAGGGCTGTAAATTTACAGCCCGCTGTAACTGCAGCCCTTCTTTCTTAGATATAAAATAATAATAATAATAGAAAGATATTCTTATTTTATTTATAGGCCAGTTTGACAAGAAATCCTTCCTCTTGATCTGAGGTGCGAAGAGAAAGGTCTCTTTTTTATGACTTCCAATTATCGATCCCGGCCCAGAAAAGTGATCGACCAAGGCCCTATTGATGAATGATTGTTACTGAAGTTTACACACTGTCACTTCAAAAATTGTCCCAGTGGCCACTCAACTTAGGCCCGTTGCACTCCATCGGCCATTCGATGGATTTTGTCCATAGATCTATCTACTTGGAATATGGAATAGTGATGTGGCACTTAAAATTGTTCAGATGTCTAACCAAATGTACACGTGGATTTCCAAATCAGCCAAACACACCTTATCAATTGAGCACCCCAAACCCTCACCCCTGCACCCCCAAATCCATTTCATTTCACCTCGTGGGAATTGGAAATCCCTACAAATTGGGGCAAAGTCTGAGAAGAAATCCCCCGAGTGGAAGAAGACTAGAATGTCTTGAGAAAAGATTTCACACGGCTCAGAGAAGCAAGAACTAAAGATGAAGAGATGGCTCAGAGAAGTAGGGAGATCAATAATCCTCGGTTCTATTTTCCGAAGCCAACCCATGGCATGTTCATGTTCTTCACATCACTTGTTGGTGCGTATTCCGAAGTATTGATGCCCCCCAAAGGATATACTTACAAGCTAAGAAAGTGTTGCTAATATAACGACTGTCCTAGAACGCTACTTGCATAGGCTACAAGAGCAGGCGAGGCAGAAAGCTGAATACAAGATTGAGCAAGAGCGGCTGTAGATGGCAATGATTGATTGGCAAGAATTATTTGTTGTTGTTGTTGAGACTATAGACTTTACAGATGACGAGGATGAGGATACCTTCTCCAATGACATTTGAGGAAGTTAGAAGGAGGAGCAAGTTGTCGACTGTGGAGGAAGAAGAATAAGAAGAAATTTTTGAGCCTGGAAAGGAAGTCGAAATGGAGATGGATGAAGAAAAGCCTGGATAGGTAGAAATGGAGATTGCCACTATGTTCATTGAGCTTGTTGATCAATCAAAACCTGTCAATGTGTTGATATATTAGTTGGTGGAGGAGTTAACATGCCAGATCATATTTTCGTCCTCCATTTCAGCATTAAATGAAACGACATCCACCTCGGTGAGTAATGGACAATGATGGAGCAAAGAGCAAAGTTTAGTGGCTAATGGGATGCTTTCAGAAGTTCGGTGAGTAAGTCGTGACAAGATGTAAAGTTCAATGGCCATTGAAACATTTAACTCGAGATTTGTTTCGTGAATTGTTGAAATTCGATTTTTTTTTTCCAATTTAGTAGTTTGGGAAAAAGCCACGAGTTCATGAAACTCTCGATAGAACTTTTATCGGCGCTGATGTGGCGTTAAATGATTGAATTCTTTTTTTTCTCTTTTCATCTTTCAATCAATTTTTGTCATGTATTGTCATTTAAAACTTTTTGTACTTATAGCATGATTGAATCATTTAACCTATCTTTTGTTTAACAATTAGATCGTGCCCAACCGACCTTAGGAATTAACGTGATTCCATTTGATTCTGATTTCAAGATAAACGAATTGAACCATGAGCCAATATCACTAGATCCATGAGTTAGTACTATATACCTAAATAAAAAAAAATATATTAAACATTTAGCAAATTCAAATTCAAATTCAAATTTTCAATCATATTTGTGTAATAAAATTCAATCACATAAGTTTAAACTAACAAACAAAACATAGTTAATTTGAATACCCCAAAAATCTAACTTCATCCCCATACAAAATATTGTCGATTCACTAATGTAGACGAACAAGTCACTAACAAAAATATATATTAACAAAAATTGATTTTGGTTCTTGGTTGTGATTCTAAAATTGGAACTAGAATCATAATCAAATGGTTCTTGGTTCTAAGAATCAAAACCATTAATTTTTTTTTTTGCAGAAGCGATTCGATTCGATTTTAATCTGGTCTTGATCATTTTGCCCACCCCTACCAACCATGGTTCCCTAGTTTGATCATTTTGCACTAGTGATAGCAAAAGACCCAAATTGGAATAGGGGAGTGAAAAATGGTCCCGACCCAGATAGTTTTATTTTATTTTTATATTTTAAATTTAAAGAAATAAAAATAAATAACAAATACATGAAATGAAAATATTTTAATCTTCGTACTTGTCGGGTTCCATGAATCCCCAACACGGTAGACGGAAATATCTCGATCGAACTTTTCTAAACATTTCTCAATTGTTATTGAATTTTAGAACTCCCCGAGTTGACCTTGTATTTTTTTAAATGCTTTTGAATTATTGAATTTTAAAAGTTAAATCGAATTGTCTTTAGAAATGTGCAAGGGACTGGGTTAGGATCCAACTCGACACTCGAACCAACTTTTAATTTGTACCAAACATGGGCTTAAATAATATCACCTTTCTTTCCCTACACGTGTACACCGTGGTGTAAGCTAGACCAGTACCTAAGCGGTAGAGTGGTTATTAAAGCATTAAAATTTGAATCCTACTTGAAAGGTAAGAAAGGAACCGTAGCGATCTTGAATATGAATCCTACAGGGATAAATAGAATTGGAAATTACATGCAACCAGAATTTTAAAGATCACAATTCAAAAATCAGATTTAAGGTTTGTTTATACAAAAATCAGATCTTAATTCAAACTTTCAATATTAATAAAAATATTTTAAAATTAATTAATTTACCCTACACACTTTTTTAATCACCAACCCTAATTATGTTTCTCCCTTTTTCTCTCTCCAAACCACCTCTCTATTTCTCCTCTCATCCTCTCGTCGGAGATGTGTAGCCCAATTCACTACACATGCAAGCGCGCCGCACATCAGATCTGAGCCAAGCGCAGTGACTGCGCTACTCGAGTTACGGTGTTGCTGATTTGAAGTGGCGATGAGCACGGTGACCATTCCGTGCGGTTCGTGGTGGTCCCTTCCGAAGAAATCAAAATTAGAAAATGGAGGTAGAGTTGGGGCCATTGCGTGCGGATCTCTCCATACCCATCTCATTATCTCCTTTCTCCATTTATTTACTGCCCGACGCTTTCGGGAGCTGCCTAGTTGATGTGAAGTCGCGACGGAGTCACAAGCGAAGTGAAGGATATTGCTGCAAAATGGTCGAGCGCCACTGCTACAGCAGCGAATGATGGGCTAGTGTTACCGTTGCCAGAGATTTGTTTGGTTTTGTAAGTTTTGATGGTCTCGATTTAGGAAATTTTGGTCGCGATCTAGAGCCGAAAAATTTGCAATAGAGTTTTGTTGGTTGCGTGAAGTTGTTGGTGCACCCGTGTAGTGGTTGTGGTGGTGGTGGCTGTGATGGTCACGATCCTGGTTTTGCAGTTTTTAAGCGGCGATAGTGGTGCCCATTTTGGGCTGCGGTGGTTTTGGGTGTGAGAGCCGTTGCTAGTGGTGGAAAATGTGTGGAAAATCTGAACTTTTGGGCGTCAAAAGTTTTTGGGGTAGTTAGTAATGGTGTACAGATGGTCGCGGTGGTGGTGCTAGTGAAGTGGTGGAGTTGGTGGCGGTCGTGGCGGTGACTAATAATTTTTTATTTGATTTTTTAATGGTGTTTAGGTAGTGTTCCTTGTGATATTGACGCGCTGGTGGTGGTCAGAGACAGTGGCGAAGGCGGCAGTCGCAGTGATAATGGTGGTGGTGGTGGTGGTGGTAGTGATGGTTTGCTGCCGGGAGGTGTTGGTGGTGGTTCCGGTGATGGGGTTTAGGTTGCCACGCTGTTGGTGGCAACGGTGAGGTGGTGGTTTACAAGTGCTGTTGTTGGTCACATATTATTTGATTATTTTTTACCATTAAATTCATCAATCTGTGATCGATAAATAATATTCAACCAATGAAAAAGATAAACTGTGACAAAAAAATAATGTGTGAACTAAAAAATTATTAATTTGTGACCGATAATTTGATATTTGTAACTGTCTACTAAACAATGACTGTAATATTTGTGATTTATGATCGATAAATAAATTGTGATATATAAATTTTTTTATTTGTGACCGATGAACAAATTGTAACTTATAAATTTTTAGAATTATGACCGTAAAACAATTTGTGACCTATAAAATTTCAAATTCGTGACCGTAAATTAATTTGTGACTTATAAAATTTCTGATTTGTGACCGATGAACAAATTGTCACTTATAAACTTTCTGAATTGTGATCGTAAAATAATTTGTGACCTATAAAATTTCAAATTCGTGACCGTAAATTAATTTGTGACTTATAAATTTTTTTATTTGTGACCGATGAACAAATTGTGACATAAGTTTTTTGAATTGTGACCGTAAAATAATTTGTGACGTTTCGAATTTTTATTTGTGACCGATGAACAAATCGTTACCTATAAATTTTTTGAATTGTGAACTTAAAATAATTTGTGAAATGTAAAATTTGTGATTTGTGACCAATTATATAGAATTTGTGATCAAATTATATGGAATTGTGACCTTAATATATTTAATTAATAAAATATATGCTTAACTAATTAATTTATAAATAAATTTTAAAAAAATATTTGATATTTGAAATTTTAAACTTTAAAAAATCTGAAATTTGAAATTTTATCTTTTAAATCTAAAATTGGTGAAACTAAACCTCTTACTTATGAAATTTTCCCTTTATACTTTGTGAAAGATGGATATTACTAAAGTTAATTAGCATGCATATTGCAATCTCCAGCAACTATTATAGATATGAGAAAAAAATATTGAGTTCTCATTATTGAAATACTAAAATGTGTTCTATTATTAGAAGGGTTAATTGCACAAAACGACCATACGTTTCGCATGCAGTGTGCAAAACGTCCATACGTTTCAATTTTTTACATTTTCACCCATATTTGAACGTTTCATTGTGGAAAACGTCATTTTCACATATTTTAAACATAAAATAACCAATATACCCTCATATATAAATAAAACAAAAAAGAAAAGAAAAGAAAAATAAAGAATCCTCATATATAAATAAAACAAAAAAGAAAAGAAAAGAAAAATAAAGAATAAATTGCAATCTTACTCCTAAACTTTTTAAAAAATGTAAATGAGTCCAAAATTTATGAAAACATTAAAAAAAAAAAAACTCTCTCTCTTCATTTTTCTTCTCTAGCATATTTTCCCTCCCCTTTTCCTCCCTCTCCCTCCGTAACGCCCTCTAAACATCTTGTTTCCCTCCCCGATTTCATCCATTTATCTTTTTTCTCAATATTGATTTCTTCATCTTCTCAAAGACCCACAAAATCACCTCAAAAAATCAATATGCCCACAGCATGCCGTCTCCTCGGCCCCCCAGAACTTCACCACGCGCCACCATCGTCATTATCAGATCTTTAATATAAGAGATCTTCACGAGAGATCTAAGAGAGTTGGCCACAGTCAGCGATCACTACAGGTTTGGAGGTCCTTCGAGAACCAGATCCAACCTTTTCGATGGCCTTGACAACATCCATTCCCTCGACCACCTGTCCGAAGACCACGTGCTTGCTGTCAGCCACTCGGTCTTCACGGTGTAGATGAAGAACTGAGAAAAAAGGTAGAGGGATGAAATCAGGGGGGATTTACAAGATGTTTACAGGGCATTATGGTGGGAGAGGGAGAAAAAGGGTGGGAAATGTAAGAGAGAAAATAAGTCAGACAGGAAAAAAGAAGAGAGTTTTTTTTTTTGTTATTTTTAATATTTTCATAAATTTTAGATTCATTTGCATTTTTTAAAAAGTTTAGGAATAAGATTGCAATTATTCTTTATTTTTCATTTTTTTTTTTGTTTTATTTATATAGGATGGTATATTTGTCATTTTATGTTAAAAATAGGTGAAAAGAAAGTTTTCCGCAATAAAACGTTGAAATATGGGCGAAAATGCAAAAAATTGAAACGTATGGACGTTTTGCACACTACATGTCAAACGTAAGGACGTTTTGTGTGATTAAGCCTTGTTAAAATGTAGACTTTAAGATACAAGAAAATGAGAAAACCTCTACTTTTGGAAATATCAGATAATCTTTGTTATTTGCAGCAATGGTTCGCACTTCATATGCTGTACCATCAGAGAGGTCAGTATTATTTCGGCAAGCTAGATTGTCACATGAGTACAATGAGAGGTACAATAAGTAGAAGGAAAAATGGTGAATGAAACAGGTTTTCAATGATTTGGTTAAGCAGAAGATTCTGGTTCCTTGAAAATTTCAGGTTATCAAAGAATACCAAAACTATATATGAAATTCCAAAGGATAACTATATATATGCTCATATAAATAGTACAGAAAGATCAAAGTCCACATAGTTCAAGACTATTAACAACTTGATCTGTCAAAGAAGACAAAACATTAATCAAAATTAGTAAAACAAAAGAAGAAAACTAGCCATGTGAGGCATGACGACGACGAATCAGTCTGCTTCGGGTAACAGTATCAAAGGAAAATATTACAAAATTCAGAATTTCAAATAATCCTGATGTTCATAAGAAAAATAAACCGCCTCTATTATGTTTGGTCAATCTTGTATTCATCAAAGACTGTCAAAACAGTACTACTACTAGATTGTCAAATTTGGCAATCCAACAAATTGCTCATTTACATGTAATAGTAAAAATTCTCTGGGATTACAGGGTAGTGCTAAGAATAACCCAAAGAACCATGATTCTGATATTTAAGCTTGCAGATGACTAAAGAAGATGGTAATAATTGAATTCATAACTTACCATCAAAACATCCACAAAATACCAAATCCAGCAACAAATCCAACTGGGAGGAAAAATTTCATCCACCTCTACAGATAACGCCAATTCTCAGCCCACTAAAATATTGGCATTGTTCAATAATTACTAGTCACTACACGGCATGTGTGTGTGTGTGATGGGAGTGGAGAATAGGTTAGGGAACCATTATATTGTGAACAACTGACTCACAATCTAAATCCAGAAGCAGCATGGATGGCAGCTTATGATGCAAAGTACTTCATCAGTTCATCTAAATCAGCTTCATCAACACCAGATCCTGTGCCATCAATTTCAAGACTAAATGGATTGTATCCTGCATAGTCAGGTGAAAAGCTATGGAGAGGAGATGGAAAACGTATGTCTACAGGCCTGTCTGTCTCAGGCGGAAATGCATCTTTCACATAATGGGGTAACTCTCCACCAGCAATAGCATTTCCATTCCTATGTAGCATTGGTAAATGGATACCAGGATCCCCTTGTCTGTGCTCCACCTCATTATATGCTGCCTCAGATTGCTGTCCTTCATGACTTAAACCAACTGCTTTTGATTGGTTATAGAAATGATATGTTGATCCATCATGCAGCCCAGAATTCTGAGATCTCAGAGGTAGAGTAGAATCTTGAGGTCCAGACTGCCATACAGAACTTGGAGCTCCACGATGCAATTGCAGGTTGTCCAGTTCATGAGGCGACATAGAACTTTGAGGTTTTAAGTCCAACTTAGAAAGATGAGCAGGCAACTCAGTATTTTCAGGTGCATGACTTAATTGAACGTCACAATTTTCAAAATCAGAAATTTCTGCCACTGGATAAAGTAAGGATCCATTAGCCGTTGACGTAGTTTGAGTGGTGATGGGATTGGCAGAAGGAAAGGCACAAAAAATGTCATAATCAGAATCCAGAAAGCAGGATTGATCTTCAGCATTATTCCCCGGAGGCCTCATCACTTTTATTCCATCATTTTCCGGCTTGCTTTCATTTGTCAGGTATCTCGTTAACTGTACATCAGAGGGTCTTACATCCATCAGAGTGTCATCAGGATCATCATGCGGACGTTCATTGAGAGATGGTACATCCCGTTTGTTACTACGGCTAACTTTTGGGGGGTTTCCTTTCCGGGATTGTTCTCTACCTCGCTTCTTGTCTTTGGCTGGTGGAGGAGTAACATGAACAGGAGGTTCAACAGGCACACCATCCGTTGATTGTTGTTCCCTATTATCTCTTGATGTAACAGATCCTGGGCCATCATCAACATCATAGTCACTAACACTGCTAAAAGAAGTTTTCCTCTTTTCACCACGGCTTCTTGAAGGCGCCTCAATTATGCTAGATGAACCATTATCACTGCTAGGCTGCCCGATGAAAGCTTCCTCCTTGCTCAAAACACCCAACCAAATTGCACTCTCTTTGGCAGTCATCTTGTCCTGTAAAGACTTCGACTGCCTAATTAGTCCCCTAATCTTTGAAATATCAGGTGACATGTGCTTTATAACAGCAGTTAGCACCCCAACTTTCCACATCTTTTTCAGATCATGTGGCTTCTTATATGGTGGAGTCTGACCCTTGGGCAATCCCAATCTCATCCACCATTCCTCATATCCAGTTGGCCACCAAGGCGGAGGGGTGCGCTTCTCAAGTGGATACTTCCTTTGTGGTGGATTGCAATGTTGCATCAGGGAAGATAATAGTGATCCCAACGTCGCATCTTGCAAGTCTGGAAGCACACTTTGTGAGGTTCCTTTATAATTACCACCCCCATCTTCCCTGACAAAGCATTCAGCCTCATACTTAGCAATCGCTGCAGGCCCATTCTTGTCAAACCTCACCTTTTCCTTCCACCAAGCTCTTATATTATCTGATGAACCGCTGACTGGCTTACCTTTCTCGGGGATAATACCGTACACAAATCCGCGAGCCCTGCAGACTTCCATGAGCTTCAACATTTTCTTCAAAATCCCATCTTGAGCTCGTGCCATCTTCTTCCGGCGTGCCTGATCAGTGGTGGACTTGACCTTCTGCTTCTCTGCAGCTTGCAGCGCTGCAAGCTTCTGCCTTTCCTTGATCCTCTTGAGTTTGACTTGATCCTTCCACATTCGCCTCTCCAATTCTTCGGGTTCAATCTCCTCATCACTGACGTCTTTTTCCTCTATATTCTCACCACCCACTATATCATCAACTTCGATGTCCGAACTGAAGTTCAATGTATCACAACCATCTCAATTTCAAATTAATAATGAATATTTAAAAGAAACCAGCCACCATTAAAACACAATCAAACAAATCCAATCCTGTACTCGTTCAATTTCAATAGGAAATAAATCTTCAGCAAAGCATGAAAACGTAAACTCTCTGTACGTTGAATTTCTAAGCATTTATCAACATAAATCATTCACACCCAAGCCTGTATGTTGGATTTCTAAGCAAAATCGATTATTCAAATAATACAGGAACTACAGATCAAAATTAATAAAAATTAATCGAAGCAATAAAATTTAAAGAAAAGGGCAGGCTAACAATAGTTTCATCAGCCCAAAGTCCAAATCACCCCTCAATATTTATTAAAATTATTCGAGTCGAAAAACATAATAATTCTCAACACCCATGGAGTTTAAGAATATAATCAAACAATCTTTTCGTACGGGGAATACAGAAAAACCAAACAAATCAGACCTGATATCCATTCCAATATCTTCCATTACAGCCATCTAATTTATTCTTTCTTTTTTTTGTCCACCTGAAAATCCCTTCTCAGAATCAGGGTTCTTTCTGCTAAGAAAAAGGGGACACGGGCAATAAACAGAAAGGTCAGAAAAGGATCAACAGCAATGATATTCTCAGAAGATGTTCTATAAATATATGTGGACTTTGTCTCTCTCTGTGTGTCTCTCTCGGGGAGAGTGAATTTTGCGGACGGTGCCAGAGGAACCGTTCCTTTCATCCAATTTTCTACAGTTTGAATTAAAATCGTGTTGTTTCGTCTGTTTCACGACCGAGTCTTTGTTTTTTTTTTTTTTAGGTGAAAACGTGAATTAGTGTTAGTAAAATTATATTTTAATAAACTTTTTGCTTGAAATAATTCTTTTTATTTTTGTTAAAGATTATTTATTAAGTCCCCGTTTGATATAATTTTATTAGATTATAAATTGGTTAATTTTCACATTTTAACTATATTTTTTTGTTGAATTCATAATTTTTATTTAATTTTTAATTACATATTTTATGGAAATGATTTCACACGATATTTATTTTATAATTTGTAGCGACGCACCATACGAGCCCGATAAATATATTTTTTTACTCAAATGCAAAAAAAAAAAAAGTAAGAAATAATATTCTTTGTATTGGAGCAGATTACAGGAAAAAAAAAAAGCTTATTAAAATTTAATTAAAAAAAATAAGTGATTGTTTTCAAAAAGTTGATACAGTGAAAACAAAAACGGTTCATCGGTCTTGTAGTGTCCCGGTTCATTGTTTTGTTACGTGGCAGCTCGGCGAAGCTGTGGGATTTGTCTAGATACAATGAATGTGGAGGAAGAACGCATTGCTCCCCAATTGGCAATTGCCAATCCGATTTAAAGGGGTGGTATTGAATTTTCGTTAAGAACAATGTAAGTAAAACATATCCATTGAGGATTTGGGTCGATTTGTTTGAGGAGGAATTTAGAAAGAATAATTTTGAGAAATATATAAGGTCTTGTTCGGTACAATTTAAAATTCAATTAAAATTTAAAAATATGACCGTTATTGGGTCACTCGTCTAATAAAAGTCAACAATAGCGGTTAATTTTTCAATTTTAATCCCTATCGAACACGCCCTAAGATCAATCCACTAGAATTCACATGGTAGAGGGTAAAGAATCGTAGGAAAGAGTTGATAATCAATAAACAATATCGTGACAAGAAAATTAAGAATGATTAAAAGACAGAGAGTTCCAAGAAACAGATACGACCTTTCTATAATTAAGGCAAGATGTGACATATCAATAGAGAACATCGCCTTTTGAATAAACAAAAGCAAGGGGACAAAAAAAGACGGGAAATACAATTTTGTGGATTGATATGTCTTGCATTGGAACAAAGTTTGATTTCAAATTTGTTTTTAAGTCTTTTAAATGTATTTGTAATTGTTAAAAACATTGTACAATGATTCATTGTGATTAATAAAATATGTATGTATTTGTTTGATTTATCTTATGTTGATTAAGTTTTAAGCATGTAGATTATTTGATGGGAATAAGTTACTGCTTTTTGCAATCTTATTAGTAATCAAGACTCATAAATCTTTTACTAATTATTGGTAAAGGATGATGGTTATAACCTTGTATATGTCAAAACTATTTGATCTTGGTTAACGAATGTGATTATGCAAGATCGATAAATTTAATAATCTATAACTATGACAGGTTACATTTATATAAAGCCTTGATAAACAAATGTCGTAGGAATTGGGACATAATCTACTATTAATCACTAATGATTAAAACTCGACCTAATACTTGAAATATCATGATCTTCGGTTCAATGAGTAAAGTACGTAAAATAGTTGATTGCAAGCATTAAATTCATTTGTCCCGAGGTAAGTGTACTTGATAAACGTAACAATAAGGAAAATGATAAGCTACTAAGACCCTGTTTGAGTCATCTATTTTCCTCATTAAAATGAGAAATATGACCGTTATCCATCATATCAATATTTATATTCAAATTTTCTATCTCTTATGTGGGTCACAATAACGACTTTATTTTTCATTCTCATTTTTAAAAAAAGATGGCTCAAATGGTGGCTTAATTTTTAATTGACACTAGAATTTATAT